>JAVSBS010005428.1:93750-117161 GCA_033124195.1 Coracias cyanogaster
TCTTTCTGCTCTTCTTTCTGCTCTTCTTTCTGCTCTTCTTTCTGCTCTTCTTTCTGCTCTTCTTTCTGCTCTTCTTTTCTCCTTTCTGCCAAAGGTCTGCTCTTTCCCAATATAGTACAGCAAAAGAAAGCTTTTGCATAAATGTCTGTCACAAGCGGGGCCAGAGCATTCTTTTAGCCACAAAATACAGGCCTCAGAGGGAGCAGCAGGGAAAGCACTCATGCTATTGGGTAGTCAGAATCTCTTTGTCATGTCTTTGTTTTAATGAACCTTGTTAAACCGTTAGTTTGAGTCACCAAATAACCCCTTCCTTGTTCGTGAGTCCTTCTGGGTGCTTCTGTTGAGGGAAATGAATGAGAAAGACGAAAGACAAAAGTGCATGTAAATACCATCCTTCCCAACATTCAGAGTGTTCTCCACTTCCACTGGATTAGGAAAAGCCTCCCATCTCTGTTACTCTCAGCAGCTGGTAAACTTGATTGTGAGGCACATAAAAGGTATCACACTGCCATGGGTTGCTGCAGCACCTGAATCCATGAGACTCTTACAATAGCAGTAAATATGGGAGGAGAGGCTACACAGAGGTGTCTACTTTGCTGTGGTTGCTGTAATTCCTTCCAGGCCTCCCTCTCCCCTGCCTCCTAAAGCCAATGCTATAATGCTGCCATGCAGAGAAAGCTGCATTAAAATACAAAGCTTTGCTTGTGAGCACAGATTTGGCCCGATTGCACCCTCACAGCTGCTGAAATACAGAATGTGGGAATGTGTTAGAAAAATCAGTAAGTGTTAAAGGGCAGTTTTGAGCCCAGAGCTAGAGAGAGGACTGAAAGAAGAGATGGGAAGGACTGAATCACTCGAGACTTGGAAAATTGGACAGGGAGCATTGTGAGCTGGTCGCCAGCACCACAGATCTAGAATAGCCTGGGGAAGGGTTATTTTACAGACGATTGTCTGTAAAAATACCAGTTAGGACTAATGAGATTTATGTATGATGTCTGTGAACATTCCTTGAAGAGGAGGATTGCTGAACTACAGCCAAAAGCTCATTAGATTTCAGTGCGTCTGAGGCACAGCAAACATTTCACAGGGGAATACGTTATCAGTGATGCCCCAAAGCAAGCACATCTTGGCTGAACTGAATTTAAACTTCGGCTTCTGTTGATGGGACAGGTTTGTAGCTAGGGTGATTTCTGGAGCCAAGTTGTCCAGATTCATGGTTGAACATAGAAACCTAGGCTAGTTTATCAAATAGATTTGAAGTCCTTCCGAGTCCGCTACCTGTCTCGGACAGCTGCCAGTAACAATCTTCAGGGAAATGTATAAAAAGCTTACAAAAGGTCAGCCTTTGTTTATCACACAGAAATTACAGATTATTGTGACAAAATAAGGACAGGTCAAGGACTGTAGATTTTTTTTTTTTCTTTTATTATTATTTTTCCGATGCTATATCCAATTCTTATACTTGCTCTCCATGTCAATCCTGAGAAATGAATTTCCATAATGTACTGTTGAATATTGTTTGTTTTGAGGTAGCGTATGCAGATTTATCTGTGAAATGATTCTTCTGGAATGCAGGGCCCCTCCAAATTTGCGTTACCTCATTGTGTGAGTATTGCAAGGGTTGATAGGTTGCTGCTTCAGTTCTTCAACCTAAAATCTGTTTGGACATGGACTTCTTTGGTCCAATACTTGTCCCCTTCCTTACTGTGTTTAAACAACACTGGGAGAGTAGTCATTTTTTTAGGTTGAGAAATGCCCTTCACCTTCTTTCTGTTTGGAAGTCACAGAACTTCACAAAATCAATGCTGAAACCCAGTTTGTTTATTTATTTTTAATGAGCATCAGAATGAATGTAACCTGTTTTCCTTAAATTCATTGCCTCCTGCACCTCCTACCTACAAAGTAGCCTTGCCTGCATGTCCTGTAGCTTTTTTTTAAAATTTTTTTTCTCTGGGCAAACAGTGACACGTGCCATGACTGGTTGAGAGCCACACGTGTGCTGCTGAGCCAGCCAGTGTGCCCATGCTGTTTGTCCAGCTGTGCTTGGACTTAATGTTTTGCCAGAGAATTGGTGGATGTGATGCAAGTGACTCATTTATTTCAATTCCACTTTGATTTCCTTCAGACATAAGGATTGGACTAGAGTTGATTACATGATTACTAGTTAGTAGGCTTTATTTTAGCCTTCAAGAGTTTTCTAGACCAACAGTGCAAACTTTGCATACTGACCTTTGCAAGTGGCCCTTTCAGTTGTGGGGGTAGGCTGGACTCCTGTAGGTGGTGATGCGTCTAGGTTTGCTGATTGTCATCGTATTGTTATGGTACTTTTTGTCACCAGCTGCATATTTCCTTGGTAAGATACCTTTCTACACAGCCACTGTTATCTACAGTAAATTTTCTTTTGCTGATGCACGAAGAACTTTGCAGGCTTGGTGGCTGCATTTCAGTGGTGAAAAGTTTCATTTCCTCTAGCTTAAGTGTGACACAGTGCTTCCTGACTGTAATACATGTTATAGGAACACAAAATCATGTCAAAAGACATCTGAAAGCTTTGTGTCTGAGGTAACATTTGTTTCCTTTTTTGATTATAGGGTTGCATGCTTTTGGGAGGCAGAAAGACGACAGACATTCCTTTAGAAGGTTATCTGCTAACTCCAATTCAGAGAATTTGCAAATATCCACTTCTGCTTAAGGTAAACCAAAGAAAGTATTTCTCCAGATGGTTGTTTTATTCTTGGAGTGATTCTGCATTTTTTTTAGCCCTGATTTTTGTTGTCAATATTACCTTCCTTGTTTGCACTTCTAAAAGTTAGATCTTCTCTGAAGAACATGGCTTTTTGTGGGTACAGTCAGAAAGCTGGCTGATGCTGACAGACTGCTAAATCTTGTAATGGTTTGAGTCTGCCAGACGGGGCAACTTACTAACTGATTGAAGCCTTTTGACTTCAGTTCTCTTCAGATGTTTACCAAGGCTTGTGAGTGCTATTTTAGCCACTTCCTGAAAAGCTGTGCTCTGTGTGATAGAATTGTATCAGTGTTCTGAGGGACTGGATGGCTCTGGGGACTCTAAATGGGATACACCTTTCATCACAAGGTCTCTAGTTGGAGTGTGTTCAGGTCTGTAATGATCAAAACCCTGTATCATCTGACAGCTGTTTGGCGGCTTGTTTGAAAACTGGTTGTCTCAGACAAGTTCCCAATGGACAGGTGTCATTCAGAAATGACTATTGCAATGGCCACTAATTGGCCCCCTTGCTGGTATTCTTACTGTAGGAGCTAAAGAATAAAGGACCTAAAAAGAGCTAACTTTCTTCTCATCCCTCCAGGTCAGGGCTGGGTCACATGCCTGTTGGGGAGAAGGAGAGGAAAAACGAGAAAACCTTATAGGACAGCTTGCATCACTGGTGGCCTTGTGGCTCCTCTCTAGCTAACAGCCATCAATCTTCAGTGATGTCAATCTCATTCTCAATCAGAGTAACATTATATATACTAAAGAAAATTAATTAATTAAAAATACAAGAAGAAATTTCCTCATATTTCGAAAGAAAGGTCTCTTCCTGAGTTGTGGAAGAAAGTAAGAATTCTGTGATGAGCTGGTGCTCTGGATCACAGGCTGAACACATGAATTGACTGTCATGTAAAGCTATTGCAGTGCTGTGTCCATACATCCAGCATGATACGTACAAGCTGGTTAGCTTAATATCTATTATTCCATTTAAAATTGTTTCATCTGATAAATGTTTACATTCTTTCTTTCATCCAGTTGGAGTTTTCAGAGCCAAATTTTCAAAGTATGTCTTTCCTACAGGTGGAATCATTCTGTTGTCTCTGCAGCTGTGCACAAACCCATCTCACAGCAGACATTCACGCACTGTTCCTTATGGACCTAGCTACTGGGATTTATGTGCATACAGTCAGTTTATCAGTCCAGTCAATCTATCCATGACTCTACTTACAGTTTGAACAAAGAATACATAGCAGGAGAAGCTAATGTGTGAGACTGCTACAAACATTTCTTCCCCAGTATTAATAGTAGTCAAGACAGGGCAAGGATGCCTAAATTGGGAAAGCACATAAGTGGCTCCAGCTCTGATTTATCTTCAGAGAGGACTGGTTATGTAGAGATAATTGAAAACCTAATGATGCCTCAATTTAAATCCACGGTGTTTATTTGGGGTGAGTGCAGAGAGAATTTGGTGCCTGTTTGGTCTGTGGATCTGTGAACAACATCTATGTGCACAGAAAGGGAGTTCCTGTGGTATCTGATATGGTAAACAGACCAGGGAATGTGGGGGCCTTAAAATATGCGTTCCTGACCAAGTATTTTGATGGTGTTTATGTTTTCTTGTTTTCACTGTGGTGTATTCTGTGATTGTTATCTAGCTGTGTATTCAAGACTGAAAATCAGAGAGTATTTTGACTCCTTACAGAGATCCCTTTTCTATTTTCCAAGAAACTTCAACCAGAGGAAATAGAATTTTGAACTGGATCTCTACATTTGTGCTGTTACTAAAAGATGAAGTGTTAATTTCCTGTGGATTTCCTTTCATGGTTAGGGAGTCATGGGAGTCATTTAATGAGCCTGAAGACTAGATTTCTTCATCTCTTTATTTCATACTAGAGACATCTTAATCTGGCCAGAGTGATCAATAACTGGTGTACCCTTGTTATGCTTATCTAAAAGTCATATTTAACCAGTTTTATTCCAATATTTTTCAATTTTTTTGGACCAGAAGATGTTGGCACTCTGTATTTCTTATTATTTCCTTCTTCTTCTGCACCTCAGTGCCTCTTCTTTTTCTCTTTTTAGTATGACTTTGTTGCTGAATCACCCATTGCTAATTAGACCTGCTTAATTTCTAAGATTTTTTTGAAAACATGATTACATGCAAATTAAAATCTCTGTTCTGCTTCAAAAAAAATCTTCAAAATACTAGAAATGCAGAACCTACCAATACTACAAATTCTCCTGAAATCTCAGGGCTTTCACTCTAATGCCATGAGGATGCTGGCTACAGAAACACACTTTAAAGAAACGTACACCTTTGATTACAAGGTAGTAACCTCATCAATGCAATGACATTTTGGTGTTCTTCAGCTTAAATATCCCCATTCCTCTGTAGCATTGTAAGGCAAGTCTTTTGGGAAGTATGGGGTTCTGTATCAGGCATTGGAAGAGCTGCAAATGGACCAGTTTAACTTGCTTTTCTTTCAGAGTTTGTTTTGCAAAGGGATAGTAAGCAAAATACTAGAACCAAGTAACTGTTTCTAAACTATAATTAAAATCTTTCCAAGTTTAATGGCAACTGAAATCATTGGCTTCGGGAATCAAATATTGGCCTGTGGAAATAAACTGGTGGTTCCCACTTTCTCACGTGTGTACAGTTGTACACATCAAAAGGCCTGGTGGCACAAACCTCCTCTCTTTGAAAGCCAAAGCCAAGATAAGCAAGGCCGAGAATGAAACAGTGTTTCTTACCTTCAAGCCCCAGTGGGGCAGAATAAAGGTGAATTTGTCCTCTGACACCAGCACCGTGCCTGCCTTCTGGGGTGGGGACCTGGTGTTCGGCCGCAGCATGGCTGGCCCAGACCCCTGTGTATGTGTTGAACAAACAGTAATGAAGGGAGCAAATGGGAGGAGCTGTGATGAGGCATCTTGTGATGTTGCACTCCGTTTTTCTATGGATTTCTTTTTGTATACAAGCTGATAGAAATCACACACTGTGTTCACTACTTGAAATTTCCCAGACAGGAAAGAAAAGTTTTAAGAAGCATCTGAGGGGAATTTCACTTCAGTTAGGCAACAACTCTGCTTCAGTCAGTGAGGTTATGCCATTCCTGGGTGCTCTTCAGCTCAGAAAGTATCTGTGATCATTAAAAAGTGTAGTTGATGCTGATTTTCAGAGGTAGTAAATTCCTAGTGAGCAAATTGTATCCTGTTCAAAGCTTGTTTGCTACTTGCTAGCACAAAATTACCAGAGTGGACAGAAATGTTTCAAACACGAGAGCAGCTAAGGGAGAAACAGACTCATTCTTTTTACATACATGTAAGATGTGTTTGTCGTGTGTAACATACGTGTAACATGCATGTGTCATGTGTGTAACACACATGTGACACATGTGTAACACACATGTCATATGTGTAGCATGTATGTGGCACACATGTCATATGTGCACCATGTATGCAGCATACATGTGTCTCACGTGTAGCACACATGTGTCTTATGTGTAACATGTATGCAACATACATGTGTCACATGTGTACCATATGTGCAACATACATGTGTCACATGTGCAACATACATATGTCATACATGTGACACAAATGTTCCATGTATGCATCATACATGTGTCACATGTGTATCATACATATGTCATACATGTGACACAAATATGTCATGTATGCAGCATACATGTGTCATGTGTGTAACATGTATGCCTCATAAGTGTAACACGTGTAACGTACATGTGTCACGTACATGTGTCATGCATGTAACATGCATGCAGCATACATGTAACATACATGGCCGGGAAAATGCAGCTCTCCAAGCATGAAGAAAGAGGTAGATTTAAAAATAACACAACCGTCAAATTAAGCGTTTGCTCTCCCTTTGCTCCTGAACCGCAGTTATTGCTCCTGAAATAGCTGGTTTGTATTCATGGGGATTGGATCTTATTTTATCTAATTCCCAGAGCAAACAGATACTTTTGTATCCCAACTGATTAGAAAAGTCATAGACCAGAACTATCCTACTTTCCTCTTTTACTTTATTTTTACCAAGAATTTGTGAACATCCACATTTTCTGGTAACATTGATATGACCTTGTTATAGTATAAGTATATAGTTTAGTTGAGTAGTTATATTTGATAAAGATAGTATGAACTAAGTAATTCAGACTTGTCTGTTTGAAAGTCAACCTAAATCATAGGATAAGACACATATTTAAAATACTATGATATTTTTTATTAATACCACATGTGAGGATTGTTTTTCAGAATAATAGCATCTAGCACGGAGTTAATTTTGGTTACTTAATTAGGAATAGTATACTGGAGTATCTCCAAGCGCAGATACACTATACGTGTTTATTACCAATAATTTCCAATATAACGTATGGCATCCTGCAATTGGTACTTCTGCATTTTGTCATCCTCTCATAAAGGTATTTGGTTTTTTGAACTAAAAGTGATGGAAACAGAACTATGATTCAAATGATGGTGATTGATAAATTTCAATTTTATTTGTAGTTCCCATTATTGTGAACCAAACATTGCAGCTTTGGCCTGGTTGACTGTAAACAGGTTTTTTGTTTGGATTTGGGGTTGGCTTTTTTGTGTGTGTTTTAAAATTTTGGTTGCTTTCTTTCAATCGAATTTGAAAGGCTTATATATAGTTTGAAAGGTGGGACTCAAACCTAGCTATGGTATTCCATAATCTCTGTGGAAATAGAGAAGCAATGATATAAATATTTCTGTCCGTAATACAGTTCTTGTCTGCATCAGACAGCATGCAAGAAAATTAGTACAGAATTTGTTGGTCAGTAAATTAGTTTTCTCCCCAGTCAAAAACCTTTCTAATGTGAATTCCACTTCTTTTTTCTTACTGGGAAACTCCAGCAAATGATTTGAAATCTGTTTGGGAATGTAGGAGTTCTGAATATGTGTTTGCTATGAGCTTCCTTATAGAATTTCATTGAAGTGAGAGAAGGACTTGAACTGGGCTTGACCAAAACCAAACTGTGCTTGCTGTGATGGGCGTTGTGATTTGGTAAGAAGAGAAGCAAACAGAGGCACAGACCTTGAGAGCATACACTGTGTGAGCGACTTGGAACTCCAGTGTGCATAGGGACACTGGAAAGCTTGACGAGTGAATATTTCAAGCAGAACATTTTGGATTAAGGCAGGTCTGTCTCTGATAATAATTGTCTGACTCTGTATTAATTAGTGTGAACCATACTACTTAAGAGTAGAAGCAGCTGTTGTGTAAACCAGTCTCTGAACAAAAATAGCCTTTTTCCCTTAATAAAGAGCATTTTTGTCAGCAAGAAGAAAACCCTAGGGGAGTGGTGATCATGAGTTAATCACACCATTGGGGGTGGGGATTAGGAGCAGTCATTCCTGTCTCCTTCCTCCCAAGGCTGGAGGAATGTGCAGCACATGATCGCGCACCCCTACGGGCTCCTGATAGCCCTGTGCTGTCACAGAGGTTGTTTCTTGTTTGATGTCTGTTCTCTTAAGGAATTGCTCAGACTCCAGCCAGGAATGCACATTCCACCTCCGATACTTTAAAAATATCTCAGAATGTACACAACTCCATGGACAATTTAGGGCAGTATGTATTTATGTATTGCATCGTGTGAGGGAAGACTCACTGGACCTAGGAGGGAAAGAAAAACCTGGATACGAAAAGCTGAATGACCAGATTCAGAATCCTTTAGAAAGGGAAACCCAACAGTGAGGCACACACAGGCCCTAGTAAGTGCAGTGCCCAGACTTTGAAAGGGGAAGGCGGGAAGCCAGTGGTGTGGGTACAGAATGGGGTGAAGAAAGGTTAACTCGCTGTCTCCCTCTTCTCCCTCTCCATTCCTCTCAGAGCTCTGTAAGGAGCAGAACATTGTAATTGGCCAAAACTGAATATATTTAATCTTTGGGAGTTTGATTTTTTTGTTGTTGTTGTTGGCGTCCTTCTTTTTTCCTTTTTTTTTCTCCCCAAGAAAAGTAGTGCTGCTCTTAGATTCATTACGTTGCCTGGTTGAAATCCAACTCTATGTAGCACAACATTAAAAATTATATATACCCTACAGAGCTGTAAGGAACACTGCCAATCTACAAATCATACTTCTGTCTTCCACAATTTTTGTATATGATCAGAAATAACTGGTAACATTTATAAAACTGGAAATGTGTTTTTGTTACATTTTAATTTAGCATATGTCATAGATTTGATGGAACATTTAATATAATCTGTTTTTCTGATTTGTCATTGCTTGTCTAGTCTTTACCCTGCAGAAACACTGACATAAATTACAAATTTTAAAAATATACAGAATAAAGTACTGTGATTGGCAGGTACACAGATCCTGGTGTAACATTTATTTTCTGGTTAGTTAAAGTGGAAAATAAATTTTAATAGAAGCAAATATTAAGAACTGTAAAATACAAATATAAAACTCCTGGAAACATTTATATTCACAGAAAGTTTGTGGGTTGTTTTTTTTTTTAAACACATTTTGGAGCTGAACTGTTTATTAACACAACTTTTTGAACTGGTAACAAAGACAACATAATTCTTTGCTTATCTCTGTAATCCTGAGATGTTCAGTGGGTAACCAACGGATATATCTCTGAAACTGTATTTTATATATGCTGGGGTTTGTAGTGCAAAGTGTGACAGCCTGGCAAGCGATGATTTGCAGCAGTCAATGCACAATGTTAACATTCATTGCACAAAATCCATGTTAAGCCATGTCTGAGTGTCCTCAGGAGTATAAAGATAAGAGGAAGGAACTTTTAAAATATAGAGACTTGTAAATCTTGGCTGCAAACCATGTTCAGTTGTCAGTCTCCAGTACACAAACAATCATTTTTGTGTGGCAAGTGAGGACATGGGGAAGGATGGCAGAGGCTTCTTTTTTAAGAAAAAAAAGATCTGTTAAGCAGAATAACATCCTTTTTTTCTGGGAAATATTAAAATGGTGTTTGCATTTAAAAACCTCTCTAGTTTCCTCTGCCTGCCTGTGCTGTTCGCTCATCACCATCCTGCCACCTCTCTGCATCTTCCTGTGTGGTGTTCTTTTCACTGACTTCTCTCCTTGTAGGTTTTTTCTTTTTTGTTTGGTTGGTTTTTGGGAGGTTAAGCACAATGAGCAAATAGACAAATGTATAAGCAGCTGATATGTCTTACTTCTTCTGTGATTTAGGTCTTGTATTTAGATTCTATCTGTTTAGAACTCTTAGCCTTAAGCTATTTAAAGCTACACCTGAGATTGAAGTACTTATGTTGGAAATCCTTTCACTCCATTACATAATCAAAAACTGGCATTTCTGAGTAGGTCGGGTGTAGATGTGCTGTCTTTCCTCTCTGTATGCTTTTCAGGGAGACACTACAGCTGGATGTAGATGTCTCAGAGTGTTCTGCTACTCACTTTGTAAAATGAGTTGTCTTCTGTGTGTAGGTGTTACAAGTGGCACAGCCTCAATCTGCAGCTATGAAAGAGATGCAAAATAAAAGGAAAATTCTGTGCCCAGAGGACACAGTTCCCAGTTCTGTCTTAGTTCTATAAAGAGCAGAGATAATTTTTTTTCCCAGCTTATGATACAGAAGACTTATGTGACTTTTTTTTCTTGAAAAAGAAGAGAGAATAGTCAGAGGATAATGGTGAAGATGAGAGGCTGTGAAAAATGCCAGCTTTTCTGTTCTCCACTGCTGGTTAGTCTGAAGGATTAACAAGTCTGTAGCTAGAAAGTACCCATGTTTATGAGTTATATTAAGAAACTCTTTGCAAGAAATAGTTCTCTGCAAGTGACAGCAACCTCATTTCCTGGCACTATTTGTGCACATGTTGTGATACAGAAGATAGTAATTCCAGGCAAAAATATATGAGCTTTATGGAGGATGAGACAGTCATATTCAAGGTTTGGCATCTGGTCTGTTGGCCGCTGCCCTTCAAAATGCTGTCAAATGCTCTCAGAGTTTACACATCATAAATCCATCACTGAAGTAAGTACACAGAGCTCCCAGACTGTATTTCAGAAATGCTAGGCTCTGCTTTTTTGGGGAATGGCAGTGTCAGAGCAGCATGGCTCTTCCTCGGATGACTTAAGACTCTACAGAAGTGGGACAAGTTCTTTGTCTTAGGCTGTTGAGGCAGCTGATTGCCCCAACCAGCACCATCCCTGCCCTTTCCAGCCTCCTCTCCTGCTCTTTGGGCAGAACTGCAGGCAGCTAGCAGGAGTGGGGAAGATGCAGTGTTTATTGCAGCAGAGGCCTGCTAGGAATGAAGAGGTCTTTTTCTGTGTTTTGGTGGTGTTTCAGAAAGGGATGTTTAGAGAGTGCTGCTTTATACGTATCTGTTTCCAAAGCAGTGTGGTGACACTTGAGCTGCTGAACTTCATTTATTTTTAATGAGAGTAATGTAGAAAACGTTCTGCACTGTGTTTTGGAAGCATGGAGCAGAGGCTAGTGTCATCAAAGTGCAACACCTCTCTCCTGCCTTTTCTTTTTGAACACTTACTTTGTTTCACCTTATCTTCAGCAAAAGTAGAGTAAAAACTTCCATGGGGAATTTCGTTTGTGGTTATCACCTGACATTTATAGCAGCCAGCCTCTTTTTCCTGTGCATGTGTTACTCACTCTGTAAATCAAGAGTTTAAGATCATTAACTCCTCCCTGTTAGTGGAATTCCCAGCTGTCAGTACATTACCCATCTCTTGTGTCATCCATCTGACAAGAGCCATTGTCAATCTCCATTTATAATTTTCTGAAAAGAGAAATTGTAGCTATGAGTAAATTCTCAAAATACCAAATCTACGCAAAGAACTGAATAGCTGTATTTCATTGGAGAAATACCAACATTCTGATCCATTCATTTCGGTCTGTCTCCAGGATCTGTCCGTGTGGGAATGAGAGTACCTGCTATTGCCATATTTTGATTCTCATAAGACCTGTCTCTTGCATTACTTAAAGGAGTCTCAGTGGCCCAAGTAGTTTACTCTCAAGATGCAGATTTCACTTTAAAAGGTTCTGAAAAACTGAGAAGTCAATAAATAATTAAAATACTTTGCACCTCTGTAACACTGTGTCTCAAGGTAACTCACTAGCACTAGTAGACTAAGTCTTATTCCAACCAGTGTGAGGAAGCAGAGAGGAAGTACTGAGAGGATCTGTGCAAAGGTGGAGACAAATCTCTACTACTTCTAATTCCAGCTTCCTTCTTGCAGATATGCCTTCCACTTTTGCTAGTATCTGAGCACCTCGCAGTCGAGTTGGTTATTCTACAGTTACTCCTGCTATTAGAAAAGTACAGCTAGGTATGCACAAGCCTGTCACATGCTAAAGGTGACTTCCATCTAAAGAACATTGTAGAGCTGATCTATGAATCAACACTAGGACAGAGGAAGTTCTTGATTTAGCAGCTCAGAGTGTCTGGATTAGCAAAATGGCCGGATTAGCAGCTCTTACAGTCATTATAAATTAATGCAAGATTCAGCAGAACTTCAAATTCAGCCCACATCCCTACACTCTCTACCAGGCAATGGCCTGAAAGTGCCAGTTAATTTGATTTAGAAGTGGTATGTGGACATAAGTCAGTTTAGGAGCAGTGTTCGTATTACAAGTTGTGTGACCAACTTGGGCAAGGCAAGTCCTAGTAATACTTGGGATCATACCTGAAATCAGAGTATGCCAGTGCCAGGCAAGACAGCATGGCACAAAGATCTTAAAATTAATGCCAACATGGCAAAACTTTGTGTGGTGAAGAGACATTTGCTGAGGTTAACATGCTGATGTGGAGAAGCAAAAGACAAATCAGACCACATATTAAGCCTAGTTGAAGCCCATGACAGACACTTGGGGATTGTAATCACTTATTTTGGATGAACAACTGTAACAGCCTGTTTTTGCCCTTAGCTGTGGGAAATATGGATTGAAGCAATTTAGCTGTGCTCAGACCACTGTGCTGTGTAGGCTCTCGGGCTATATTCAAACTCATTCTAGTGTCTCATGCAAAATGATGCAATTCAGCAGCAGTTTGCCATTTAGACACAGGACTTTAACACAGCCAAATAACATGTTGAGGCAAAACAGAACATAGTGAGAAAGCTAAATATTCCAGGCAATCTAAAACTGTGGGTCTTAAACACCATATTATGTATCCAGATGTATTTACCAGCCTTAGTTAAGGTTTCTTTAATGTGTTTTTATCCAATTGTGGGTGACTATAAAATACCATTGGTCTAAAAAATGATTAATTGTGAGTTGACAGTGGTTACCCCTTTTGCCAAACTGGTTAATATTGTCAGGTCCCAAGTTTTCCCAGTGCTGTTTTTCAGTGGGCTGTGTTTAACTGGGCTGTTGTGCATTGACTCAAGTGAAGCAGAGCCTCTTAGGAGCTCCTTCAGAGCAGAGATATTGTTCATTTCTGTTTTAATCCCTCTAGCCAAAACATGTGCCTCAACCTCCTAAATATAATCTGGGCAAAAGTCCTTGCTAAACTTCTGCTGCTCTCTTGGCCTCTCTCTTTCCCAATTCAGCACTTTATTTGACTTTACCTTCTGGGGAGCCCTCCCCACTTGCTATGTGCCTGTCTTGGAGGTTAAAACATTAGACTGAGTGCCAGAAAGTCTTGACTTGCCATCGGACGAGTTACTTACTATTCTGTAAATTAATTTCCTCCTTCATAAACTGATTATTATACTTCCTGACACATAAAAAACATGGGACAGCTGTGACTAGTGAATTTCCCTGCAATTTCTGGTCATACAGACTCATCATGCATGGAGCTGTAGACACTTAACCGCATGTGGTGGGTTGACCTTGGCTGGCTGCTGGCTGCCCACCCAGCCACTCTCTCACTACTAACAGAGTGAGGGAGAAAATAAGATGAAAAAATGCTTGTGGATCGAGATAAACATGGAGATAAGAACTTATTAATTACTGTCACTGGCAAAGCAGATTCAATTTGATTTATTTATAATTTGGATAGTGAAAAACAAAAACACCTTCCACCCTGGCCCCCTTTCTTTTCCCCAGGCTCAACTTCACTCCTGCATTCCCAGCTCCTCTGCTGTCCCCCCACCCCTGAGTGGTGTAGGAGGTGTGGGGAATGGGGAATTACAGTCAGTGTGTAATGTTTCCTCTCTGCAGCTCCTTCATCCTCATGCTTTTCTCTGCTCCAGCATGAGCTCTCCATGAGCTGCTTTTTTTTTTTTTTTTTAGGATATCCCTGGTCTTGCATGGGTCCTATATGAGCTGCAGTTCCTATCAGGAGAACCTGCTCCTGCATGGACTCTCTACCTGCCTCAGTTCCTTCAGGGAATATCCACCTATAGTGGCATGGGCTGCAGCATTAGTATCTGCTCTGCCATGGTCCTCTCCATGGGCTTGAAGGGGGTTACCTGCTTCTGCCTGGTCCCCCCAGGGGCTGTGGGGAAATCTGTGCCCCAGCGCCTGGAGCACCTCCTCCCTGCCTTCCTCTCAGCCTTTGGTGCTCACAGGGCTGTTTCTCACATGCTTTTCCTCTCTGCCCTGGTGCATTTTGTGCTTTCTCAAACACATTTTCAGAGGGGTGCCGCTGGCTTCCCCAGTGGGCTCAGGCAGGTTCATCTGCAGTGGATCTGGCTGGAGCCAGCATGGGGCAGCCCCTCACCCCTCCTCACAGAAGCCCTGCAGCCAGTGCCTGGCACAGACATCCCTTACACCGGGGTATCTGAGCTGGGAGAGATGTCTCACTGGAATCTCTCTTTGGTCAGGGGAAAGAGGTCTCTCAGGAGGGCAGTGCCACTCTTTGGTAAATCTGATTTGCAGTTGGGTTGCGTTTCTCTGCTGGTTATAGACCTAAACAACCTAGGTCCAAAAGGTTTATGTAGGTTAGGATTAACCTACACCTGATCATTGTCATAAATCCTGTGGATGTTTGTTCCCGTTTGTTCATAGCTTTGTTCCTGTAAGGCCATAGTTCGTGGCAAACCCTGCTTTCATTGCTCTAGTGTTTTTGGTAAGACTTTCTCTAGGCAGAATTTTTATTTGACCAAAGGGGCCTGATCCAGCATCACTGAAATACTGGATGCGGATCACTGGGGCTGGTACAGTATCTCGACCATGGCTAGTTCAACAGTCCATTGCATAACTTAAAAGTGAACAGTGTGGTTTTTATGTAATCTTCTAATTTATTTGGCCTTAGCTCACACAGAAGCAAACAGATGCGACACAGCAAAATATATTTGTTTTGAGTTCTCTTCATTTGACATATTTAACACTGCACTACTGCTTGTGCCTTTCCATGAGCTGCATCTAAATTCACATTGCATGGTTGTTTTTTTTTTTTTTTTTTAAAGGAGTTAGCTAAGAGGACTCCCTCTAAGCATCCTGATCACCCAGCTGTCCAGAACGCATTGCAGGCAATGAAGACAGTCTGCACAAATATCAACGAGACCAAGAGACAGATGGAGAAACTGGAAGCCCTTGAACAGTTGCAGTCCCACATTGAAGGATGGGAGGTATGATGTTGGATGAGCAAGCTCCTTGGAGGCTGTTTGATACTCAGTTTAATGGACTGAAGTTTAGTGACTCGTCCTGAGTACAGGGACTTATGTTTCTTACGTGATGTGTAAATGCTTTTAAAGGTGTGGGTGGCATCACTCTGATGAGTTTAGAACTCAGTGTTTATTTTTGGTGTTGCTGCTAAATTGTAGCAGAAGAAATGGAATATCATATAAAAAAAGAAAGGTGTTAGAGCTAGAATGGACTGAAATTTCAAATGGGCACATCTCATTTGAAATACAGATAGCTCTAGAAGATGAAATCAAGACTAGTCTGAATAATGGAAGTTTCTCTTCCATTCCTACAAGCCTTTCATTTTTCTAGAAGCTTTGATAGTTAGCTCCCTTAGCTTCATGCAGATTTCCTATATATAAGGTAAAGGTTAGATTAGTAAACTTTAGATTAGAAAGCAGCTGGTATAAAATCAGGATGGCATGCAAAGGGTTGGCAGCTTATCTTGTGATGACTTTAGCTGAGGCCCTTGAGTCAGTGGAGTTGGAAGCCTCTGGGAGATGCACCACAGGGAGTCAGTGGTGTTAAATGGTCTCATGGAGAGATTGGCATCGGCATTTAGCGAGACTGACATTTAAAATGTGGAGGTTGATCCTTGCCAGCTGAGGATTTCTTAGCTGAGGACATTTGTTAGAGGTCACGTAAACTTCCTCATGTTCGGACTCTTGGGTGCTCTCCATGACTCTTTTCGATTGTTTTTTATCTTTCTTGTATGTTTTAAACCTTGCTCATTTTTTCCCTGAAGGATGTTCTTGGCATCTAGCTAAAGACGTGAGAACAACTCAGATATCCAGCTGTGTAACTTTTGGATAGCGAGCTTAGCAAACAGTTATATAATGCTCTATATAGCAAGACTTCTAGAAGCAGTTAAAACCATTTCAGCTTCAATGCAGCTCATGGGTCATCTAGGCAAGAGGCATGGTTTGAACTCTGGAGCCTGAAGCATGACTGTGAAAGTGTCCGTGATGCCATAAATGAAGTGGTTTCCAAAGTTCCTGCTTTTTTTTAAAATTTTTTTTTTAGGGTTTAACTTATGTCCAGCAACATTCTGTAGCTGAAAACCTTTTCAGAGTTGTTTATATATGCTGTTTTGTGACAAAGTCACGTAGGTCACTCAGCTCAGAATATCAAAAGGAAGAAGTGTTTTTCCCTCCCAGTAAGCTGTGTGATGTTTCTAAATTATTCTAGTGTCATATTAAGAGGAGGAAAAAAACAGCTTTATACATCAGGAATACAGGCCAGTGTTCAACATGATGGCATTTTTTTCTTCTGTACATGTAAAGAAGTTTGAAAATGATTAACAGTTTCTTATCTTCACAGTGCTAGAGGTCTTATAAATTAAGACTTTAGAGCCAAGTGATATGTTTGTAAATAACCATTTTTGGTTTTTTTTCAGATATATTTCAGTTTATTTCTAATGAGAGGAGCTCCTAACTTCTATCTATGGAAAGCTGCAATTACTGAATTAAATAAATTTGTAGCTTAACAATGCAGTGCAATAAACCCCAGAGATGACTGTAGGAGGAAGTCTGTAAGGCAAATTTATGCCCGTTTCTATGACTTTGCACTTCCTTCCAACTGTCTCAGTGGACCATCTCTGGTTTAATATTCATCATGTTGCTATTAGTGCCACCCTCAATATTTCTAACATGAAGAACAGCATTTTGCTTCTGCATAGTTCCTTCTTCTTGCTCTTGAAGAGTCATTTGTAACTTCACAAAGAGCTGCAGTTGGTTTTTTGAGCAATTTCCTCAGTTCAGCATGTTTTCTTCAACGACTCCACCCACCAGTCTGTGTCCCTCTCTCTAACACAACTGTCACCATCACTATCATATGCAGAGCATATACTGGCACCATAGAATCATAAAAATGGTTTGGATTGGAAGGGACCTTGAAGATCATCTCATTCCAACCCACTACCATGGGCAGGGACATCTCCCACTAGATCAGGTTGCTCAGAGCCCCATCATCCTGTTAGTCTCTTTCTGAGACAGATTATAATGAGGGAACACTTAAAGTAGGCCAAATCTGGGAAGCCGCTGAAGGCCTGCAGCTTAATCAGAGGTCTGTTCATCAAAATGAACTCTGCTTAGATTCGTTGTTTTGGAATGCACAGAATCCTTGTAGATGGATGTTATGGATTAGTCTCAGGCAGGTCAGTTTGATTCTTGTTAATCCTTCTGGGAAACAATGATTATTTTTAAAAAAGGGGAAAGAAAAGTAGGGGATGCGTGAGAAGACCAACTTTTGTATGTGGTGGGATTTTTTTGCTTAGTGAAGAACAAGTAAATATGCTGTTCTTATGAATTATATATTGATTTTTCTGTGGGGAGAGCTCCTTCTTGTAAGTCCTTGTGAATTATTCTTACTGAACAATTGCTGCATGTCCCCAAATTCTTCCAGTTTGAAATGCATGGGGAAGCAAAACCCCCATCACAGAATAGCATGAGTTGTAAGATACATGTTAGTGCTTAGGCAGATCTATCATTTTATAATTGGCTGGAATTTGCAATTCTAACAGCTGTGATGTTTTATTTTTCTTTGGTTTTTCATTTTGTTTTGTTTTCCCCCCCTGCGGCTTGGTCCCTCTTAGAATGATGAGAAATTCTGTTGTCTTTGAAAATATCAGATAAATCATCTTACTTTGTTTCTTACTATTGGAAAATCTCTCAAATCGGTATAAATGGGAAGTAGCTAGGTCAGCGGCAAACAGGAAATGCATCAATAGTGAGTGTTTAGATACCATCACGATGGGTCTGATGGAAAATTAAAGATTCTTAGATATTAAGGCGAGAAGCACCCATTGCAATCGTTTGCTTTACTTCCTGTACAAAATAGGCCAGATAATTTTACCCAGTGATTTCTGTGTCAGTAAAGCATTGACTCCAGTTACAGATGCCTCAAGGTTTGCTCCAGGGGAGGTTTAGATTGGATATTAGGAATAAATTCTTTACTGAAAGAATGGTCAGGCATTGGAACAGGCTGCCCAGGGAAGTGGTGGAGTCACCATCCCTGGAGGCATTCAAAAAATGAGTAGATGTGGCACTTCGGGGCATGATCTAGTGGTCAGGGAGATGTTGGGATGAAGGTTGGACTTGATAATCCTAGAGGTCTTTTCCAGTGTAAATGATTCTATGATTCTATGTCAGTGTGCTCTTTGCTTTTGCTGTCTTTGGGTATCTTTTGGATAATTAAGTACTTGATGTTGAGGTGCTCTGAAGCCTTGATTTCTATATGGGCAGGCCACATGAGGAGCATACTTTTATGTTGTACCACCAGCTGGTTTCTGTTCCTGTTTGTGTATTTGCTAGTCAGCCTTTGGGGTCATGACTGTGAGATACAGTGGTTTCTGCTGGAGATAGCAATGGCCAACAGGTCATTAAAAAAAAAAAGTGCTCCTTTCTGGACATGTATTAACTCTTTTTATAGAATGATTAAGAAAATAAAACCAGCACATTGCTGATGCGACTGTTGCATCTAGCCAGTTTCCTGCATCATTCTACCCAGAATGTAGAGAAACCTCTGTGTGAAGCACACAAATTGGTGGTGTGTACTTGGCAGCCTTTAAAGACTAGCTGCTTCCTTCTTGATGGACAGCATAACTAGCAAGCTTCAGTTTAGAAAACAATATAAGCTAAGCTTCACTCAAACCTTTAGAGTGACTGCATTGCATTTAGAAAGGCTGATTTCAAGTCAGTATTTTCCCCTGAATAGCTTTATGGCAGCAGACTGTGCCTTCCTCAAAAAAAAAACAAAAAAAAACCACCAAAAAAACTCATGCAGTTTCTAAAATAATTCAAACAGATATTTCTGGGGTGACTTTCTAGACGGAGCTGAATTTTATGCCTGTGCACAGACATGTGCACAGTTTCTTTTAGTGGGATGAATTGCGTTTTACAAAATCATTCTATTTGTGAATATAGGATTAATGGACCTCCAGAAATCAAGTGGTTACATTGATAATGAATGTCTTGCAATGCAAAGTCAGTTCTTTTTTCCAGTAAGACACAATGCAGTGGGTCATATACTCTAATTTACTTCTTTATCTCCATGCTGACCATGAAAGGAAGTTACGGATACCCTAAGTTGTTCTTCCTCCCAACTCGAAGAGAAATGCAAAAGCTAATAAGTGATCCAGAACTGAGTAGTAAATGTTTCCAAGGCCTCAGGGTATTTTTCTGAAAAGTGACCTTTATTGATTGGATGCTCTTGCACCTTTGAAGTAATTATAGTTCAAAAAATTTAAAGCTAATGCCTAATATTTAGCCAAATGATCTTGTTCACTCAGTGGAACAGTTGAGGAGCAGATTCCCAGCTATGTGCATGCAGAATGTGGAGACGCTCTGAATTCACCTTTCCCGAAAGTAACTTGCAACAGTCTTGTAGTTGATTTTCATTTGGGCCCAACTGTTTTCATCCTAAAGGGCCCCATTTAAAGGAATATATGATTGCTTTCCCGTGGAATAATCCGAGCAACAGTTTGGGGAGTGGATGTTTTAGAGTGATCTGCTGTCGTTTTCAGCCTCAGGTCGTCCTCACAAGCTAAAGCATCTTGAGCACCCAGCTCAGTTACCTCTATGACTGTCCAGTGCACGTAATGGCTTGCACAGAGCAGTGAGCACAGTGTCCAGCACCCAGCCTCTGATTTTCATGGCTGTGTTTCTAACTTGCATGCATTTATTAGAACTCCAGAAAGGAGAGCACCTGTGTATACTTCTAAGGAAAGAGTTAGAGAGATATATCACCACCGAGGTGATTTTGCAGAGAGATGATTAATAGTGATATGTGTCAGTATTAGAGCTACAATGTTAGGGAAATACCATTATTCTTTTATAAAGCATTCCTAAAGCCATCACTTGTGATATTTGCAGTCATAGCTTAGGGTATAAAGGGAAGACTGATGGTCTTGAGAGACTCACAATACAGCTGCTTTGAGAGTGGAAGATTTCTTCAGGAAACAGTCTCATGGAGTTTAATAGGGAAGATGTATTGTAGTGTATGAGGACTCCAAAAACCTATTTGTAATCCAGAGAAAACTGATGTATTTAGTCACATTAAGAAATAGAGCACTTACTCCTTATGAGTGCATCAGTTATTTCACAGTTTAATCACATGCAGATAAAATAACAGCATTTTAATAAAAATCCTTCACTGTGCACACACACAAGAAGTTAAAAATAAACAATATCTCTTTTCTATGTTTCAGGGGTCAAATCTGACAGATATCTGCACACAGCTCTTGCTCCAAGGGACTTTGTTAAAAATCTCAGCAGGAAACATCCAGGAGAGAATGTTCTTTCTATTTGATAATCTACTGGTCTACTGCAAGAGGAAATCGAGGTGAGTCCCTCTGTCTTTATGGTTTTACAATGGGACCATTCAGAAGTTTTATAGGTAGAAAATATGATCATTTAGTGATCACACACTGTATTCCCTGTTGCTCTGTAGGGTTGAGTCACAGCTATGACTTTCCTCTTGTTGACTATTGCTATTATTTAGACTATATGAAAAAGAAGTCATTATATGATAGGATAAATATGCCAGACAGTAATGGGGTCCCCTCCCTAAGAAGTGCACAATCCAAAGACAGAAGTTTATACAGTGCAGAAAAAACACAGGGGGGGAGAGAGAGAGAGGGAGTTCTTACAGCTGGAGATCTTCCCAGTGCAGATGGGTCTCCAGGAGTGATGTGAAGAAGGAGGCCTTGCCAACTTTCGTTGCGAGGTTATTCCAAGCAGAAGAGGCTGATGTGAGAAATGATGTAAAACCAAGAAAGGGGAAAGTGGAAGACTAAGAAAACATTAAATAGATGCAAGTCACAGAGGAGTGAGGAAGAGATAAAAATTAGCAAGTTGCTGTTCAGCATATTTGCAGCCCTTGTGCTCTGTGTGTTGTCTTCCTTACTTATCCTAGTAACAATTTTTGCATCATTCCACCTTATAAAACTTAAGCATTATTAACACCTACTGCTTATTAAAATAGCATTGGCAGCATGAAGAGAAACTGGCTTCTGTAGCAGTTATACTGTTATTTTAGTTCTTAAGCTTTTCACCCTCACAGCTCCAGTCTCATTCTCATATCTTGATCTTTTTTGAATTTACAATGCATTTTCTACACTCCAGATTCTCCTTCTCCTTCCTTTCCGATAATATCCTGCCCCTTCTTCAGGTTATACTTCTTTACTCATGAAGGCCAAGTAGAATGGCCAACCTAATTTGAAATTCTCAAAAACAAGAGTGTTCTCTCCAAAGAAAATTCTCATATCTTAAAAACTGGGTTTATTTTCCAGTTTTTTGTTCAATGAAAATTTTGGAACCATTAAGCTGGGAAAAAATAATTTCAGTAATGTTCATATTTTTTGTGTGGATAATGCTGAAACTATACATAAATACTAATTACTAAGTGAAGTCTACATTAGAAATCACTAGAAGGTAATATAAGCATTTAAATTAAATTGAAAAAAATTTACACAATTCAATCGTACATGGCTTTTAAGATTATCTAAGTGAAGCATTGTGACTCTGCTGAAATGAAGCAAGAAAGATGAAACATTTCTTTTTAACACCTTACCAGATTTGTCAAGATCCAAACTTTGATATGAAACAGAGTTCAGAAATCTGTGTCTTGTAACAGAGAACTATTACTTTAAAAAAAAAAAAAAATCAATTTGTCATCTAATCTTTTACTTCTTCAGAGCTCCTAGAAACTGGTTTTCTAGTCATGTTTGTAGTTCAAGTTAGCCTAGTACCTCCCGCGCTGTCCAGGCATTTTTCCCAGAATACTAAGATTTAGAAAACAAAATGTTCTACTGCCTTTTAAGCAACTCTCTGTTTTTGTACAGGAGACTTCACAGAGCTACTCCGTAGCCTGGCTTGATTTTGGAGGAGGCTGCTGTGACACTTTGATTTTTCTCAAAGGACTGATGCTGTTTATCTTTGTCTAATAACATAGTTTGAACGGATGAAATGTCCAGAATCTGATTTCCATTAAAAAGTAATACATTTTATTAAGTCTGTTGAGAATCGCCTAATGTAAGAGATATATTTAGGGATTTTGGATATTTCTCCTGTCCAGCTGCTATTTATAATTAGTCCAGGATGGAAATTAATGTCTATCCGGTTGTGCTAGTGTGATCATTTGGCCAGCTTGGCAAACAACTGACATGTTAGTGGCACACAGATTTTGGAAAAAACCAAACCAAAACCAAACACTAAAACACTGTCTATGTCTGTTCCTAATTTGAAATTGAATGACTTGGTTTTCCTCTCACTTGCTATGCTTATCTTGTAGAAATCACTACTTTTCTTGATTAAAAAGTGCTATCAAAATTGAGGCCTCAATCTTTGATAAGCGGTCAGTAATGCAGCCGTTTGAATTTGGGCATAATATCTTTTCACAATAGCATAAATTAGGAGTAGCGTTGTTGAGGCCGATTTAAGATGTGTTTAGAATCAGCATTAGATCTGTGATTTTAGATCTAAGACTTCATTCTCATCTTTTGCAGAAGCTTAGAGAAGTCTGACAAACTGATGACAAAGATTTTCAGGGCTGAGTATCGTTTTGTGTTTTTAGCAGGATCACAGACTGCTGTTTAAATTGAATCCTGATGCCAGGAACAATGTGTTTCATGTGGGGAAATGGGCTTAGTTCCACTAAGGCTGCCAGTCATCTTTAGGAAATGATCTAATAGTTCCAAGATTTCAGTCCCTGTCAGTCTGATTGGATGTAAATATATGGTCATCACTAAATATGTATTTGTCACTGAAGTTAGTTGTAAAAGGAAAAACTGTTCGCAAAAACTTGGTGATTCTCCTCTCACCTCAGTTTATCATAGCTATTTCACTTTGACAGAAAATTTTAATCCCAAGTGTTCTTTATTGCAGTATTCCTTGAATCTTATGAGCTCTCCTGGCAAGTTGCCACAGCAGTCCCTTCACTTTACAGAGTCTGGAGACCTGCCATCTCAAATGATGATCATTTGACTGGTTGTGTTTTGGTTCACATAGCAGGGTTGTTCTTAGATATTAAAGCTCAGCAGGTGTCGGTTGGACAGTTTTAAACCTATCCTAGACACAAAAATTAGAACATAACTAGCAATGAAGAATGCTTTCCTGAAACTTTTTATAAGACTCTTCAATA
>JAVSBS010005428.1:124094-136359 GCA_033124195.1 Coracias cyanogaster
CCTCCCTGGGGCTTCCTGAAGGAAAACAACTCTGCTGATACCTTGTCGACAGTCACTTGGTGGAGTCGTGGGCAACTCTTGCGAGTGCAACTCCATCAGTACAATCCACTCATGACTCACAGACTTTCTGTATTGTTCCAGGGGCTTCCCCTGAACCATGCATGTTGGCTGGGACCTCTTCCATTTTTTCATATATTCCTGCCTAAGGGAGCCACTAATAACTGTACAGAGATGTGCTTAGTGGTTTTCTGCTACTTGCAGCTGAGAGTAATGCTAGTACTTCACTAGGGCTGCAAAAAATATTTTTTCTCTTGGCCTTTGGATATCAGATAGCATCTAATAATTCAAGAGATAAAATGTGTTTGCTGACACAAAAGCGTGAACTAATCCTAATATCTTCAGAAATATCACATGCATTTGTTTATAAGGCTGTTTATTGAAGTTAACTTCAGTGACTGACTTGCTGGAGTGCAAATCCATTCTCCAAACCAGGTGTACTGGCATGCTGGAGTGCAAATCCATTCTCCAAACCACTGTGACTAGTGAGACAGTGGGAAAGGCATGTGTTGGTGCCAATATGTGTAAATGATATCCTTGTCATACTGCTTTTCAGCACGGCAATAAAGTGGTTGCAAAACCTGGGGCTTGTAATAGAGAGGCTCTATTAGCCTCAGGAGATTCCAAACATATCTGATCAGATTGCACAAACCTGGACGGGTTGGATTGTCCTGTGTATTTCCTGAGTAGAAACCCAGCTGTTCTAAGTCCCTTAATTTCAGAGGTGTAGTTGGGAGATGGTGTCCTGACTTACATGCCAGATGAGAACTGAGCCTGCCAGCACTGAGAAGTGAGGATACTCTCAGTTTGACTGGAGAACCGCTTAGGACATGATGAGGAAATAAATCAAGCGTTGCCATCCACTTTTTGAGGTGATGCTTTTTTAGCAACGCTCCAGCATAAACCTAAAAAATCTCTTGGAGTATTTCTGGATCATGCACTTTTCAGTGCTTATAAAGCCTTCAGAGCAAACTATTACTGATTTTGCTTATGAATCAAATGTCACAGAAGTCTTAAAGTAGCTCTTAAGAAGACTATCCCATGGTTCTGAAGCTTCAGGGCTGTGACAGTAGTGTTCAGTTATTTTCCTTTTTCAGCTCACAATTTCCAATTTTAAGACTGCCTTGCATTTACAATCCAAATCAACTGCAGAGACACAGTTCTAAATAAAAAAAGCAGGAAAGCTAAGAGGGTAGAAGTGTTCTGCTAAAGTTTTGGGCAGCTGTTTAAGTGCTGTAAACTGCCATAGTCCCATTGCACTTGATGTATAGCAACTGGGCATCTACCCTGGGTACTTAGCATGATTACAGCCACGGGCCAGCATGTCTGTGATGGAGCAATCAACAGAGTGTGTGTCTTGTGTTCTCAGTAATGAGCGTGGAGGATCATTTTTACTTCTCTTCCATTTGCAGTTTATATTGTTTCAACTTTTAAATGCTTATAGAAACAGTTCAGAATCACTGGGAAATTGAGAATGAGCTTTCCTTAGGAGACAGAGTCTGACTCATCACTAGAGTACTCTGGCTTTAGGAGTTTTACAAAACTCTGCTGGTTTCCATGGGATTCCCCTGGCATAGTTGAATAGGTTCTGCTGCTCTTTCTACACTATGACAGTCAGAGAGTAGCCCCTCAGTAAACTCAAGTTTTCAGTACTGAAGTTGTTGTTGTTATGCAAATGCTACCTACAGCTTAGATGAGTCAGCTGTGATAAACATGAAGAGACTAAAAATACTTCAATTAGAGCCCACAAGTGGAGGCATGGATACTGGTTTTGATAAGCAGTAACCCTCTGCACACTGGCAAGCACCCAAGTGGTTTATTGAACTCAGATTTCCCATATGTTGCTCTACTTTCATATATTCCTTTTGTTCTTCTCTATGAATTTAACACATTTCTAGTATAATTGCTAATTAACCTGGCAAACAACTCAGCCCCCTGGGGCTTTGGCAGTGCTGTATTCTTCAGGCTTGCAATGTCCGTTTTTCTGTACTTACTGTTTCTAACTGAGTAACATCCTACATATCTATCAGTTTTTGGCTTTTATTCTGCCCATATGTGCAGCTCTGCCTCTCACCAGAGAGGTTTTGTTTTGTGCTGCATGAGCAGACAGACCTAGTACCTTTTGTCTATAAATTAGATGCATCATTTATATATCTGCCAGGTACCAACTCCAGTAAATGACCTTAAATTAATCTGTCAGTGGGACTTGTACTCCTACTGCTCTGTGGTTGAAGTGAGTAGGGTGGATCTTCTGTGATTCCATTAAAGCCAATGCAATTACATCACTGGAGGGGGCTGGGGGTTGAGGGGGGTAGGTGCAGAAATCAGACCCAGAGAAGAAAGCTGAGCCTGCGTAACTTAAGACCACGAACACTGCTTGGAGGGATAGCTTGGATAGAAGTAGCTGTTTACTGTCCAACTTCTTCTTCTTAAGATCATCCGTTACTATTGCTTTCCTTTTCCTCCTTGGATGTCTGGTTTGCTCAATAAAACAAGGATTTGCAGCATCTTTATAGATCCAGCCAGGTTGTCTTTCCTTTTGTGTGCATCCTAATTATGATGAGCTAAGAGGAATGATGGGAAAAGTCAGGAATAGATCATCTGGATCCTTTCCAGTGCTTTTCCTCCAGAACTGTAGGAAATCGAGCCACCTAGTAGAGGTATTGTCACTTAAAACAGTCTTCACACTTGCCGGCTTCAAGGAGAAGGTCTTCTGTGGGTGGTTGATGACTTGCAGAGGTATGTGTCTGCTTATATTCAGAGTGAAAAAGCTAATTGTTTCTGTTCTCCTTCCCTTTGCAGTGAGTTTGTATCATGGCTCACAGAGATCGGAGAGATAAGCAAACCAGAGGAAGGGGTCAACCTGGGACAGGCACTGTTGGAAAATGGAATAATTCATCATGGTGAGTGCTCCATGCCATAAAGAGATGTCAGATTTCACTAATGCCCTGGAAATGTGGGTGGAAAACTGACTGCAGTTGTTCACATGTTCAAATGGTTTCCTGTACCATACCAATCAAGTCTTCAAAATGTTTAATGAGGTTTGGGATTAATGACTGGGAAAATTTGTCATGAAAAGACTTTTTGGGTATCCTGCAAGTGTTTATGCCTGCAGTTGCTTGACTTCTCTGCAACATGTTTGTTGTGGACTGTTATCAGGTGCATATGCCTTAGTACTATGTGTATTTGAAAATCTGTAGTCATCAATAAATACAGCTTTCCGTATGAGACATCAGCAACACAGAGGATAGTTGAGCAATGCTCCTCTAGAATGGGGCACTGGTCCAGACAGAGTAAGGGGCTCCAGACAATGGATCGTTCTTTCTAATGAGACTGCTTGTCATAGAGAAAAGAGATGGTGGAAGGTTTATTGTGGAATTTGTTCTTTCCAGCTCATTTGGCAAGGACATCTCTCTTTAAAATAGTGATGCACCATATTTCTTCATCACACCCAGAAGATAACCTTGAAGTGTTGTGATGAGGGGTATTTTGGAAGAGTAGGATAGTGCATTCAAAGATGCTGCATGACCTAAGTAACACAAGATGTTTATTTGAAGATTTTCTGTGCTATCTGCACTTCTGCTAAAATAAGGTCTTTTCTCAGGTTCCAATCTTTAAATCCAGATTGTCCTGCTCTTTCCTATTGTTTTCATATCATGTTATGCAGGCAAAGCAACATGGTCCTATTGCAGTTAAACAGCCAATGCCCCATTTTCAACATTCATGTGAGTTTAGCTGGAAAATGCTCATCAAAGGAGTATGTTATATAGGTCTTAAGTCACCAGTGGTCTACATCTCCATTCAGTCTTTTGAAAACCAATTTAAATATGGGAGCCATTTAATTAGGGTAGTCTTGTTTTAATCTCTCGGTAACTCAATTCCACAAACTTGTCTTTCAGGTGACAATAACTCTGTTAAGAAATGATGTCTGTTATCTTCTAATTAACACATACAGAAATTTAATATGAGTAATACCATAATCCTTCATACACATACACTTGCACCTCCAGGTACCAAGATGTACTTTCAGGCACACTCAGACTTTGAAGAACTTTGAGCATGAGCTCAAAAGCACTGAATGCTTTTGAGTACTTGGCCCTAACCATGGCTTTGGAGAACTGAAACACTCTGGCTGCAATTTGTCGGGATCCCCTCTTATGTGTTCACACCCTCACGTGCCTGTTCTGAATGTGCACACTTGTACTGTTGATGCAAAAAGCTCTCCTGAGACTTGTTATTTCATGATGACTGTTTACCTTGCCATAATGTCTTACTTTGACACTTTCAGCAGTGTCCTTTTTCTCTACACGCGAATTTACAGCTCAGAGAAAGTTGTGCTGTTATATCTACTGCTCCCTCTATTCAAATGCCCTCCGTAAGATGCATCTGGTTTGGTTTTATGTTACCTTTAGTGAGAGTTCCTGATATTAGTGTCTGCAGTGACAGTTATTGCTGGACATGGGAAGGTATTTGCAACACTGCATTTACTTAAGGAACTATCCCTTGAGATTTTGATAAATCATTAAACCTTAAAGTATCCCATTATGCGTCTCCTAATGTAGCGAGAACTTAAAACTTAAGCACCATAATTAATCCCTTACCCCTATTCTACATTAGGCAATATCTTTTATCTTTTGTTTTCGCTTGGCATAACATTACTGTCAGGTGAAAACTGCAGATCTCTCCGCCTGCCTGAGAAGCAGGGCTGTAGAGGATTGCTAAATACTGAGCTCTGTGCTAAGTGCTGAGGTCTGCATGTTTTATCACTGTATTTTCTCTGTATCTCTTTTAATTCTGGCTATTTTCTCTGGAACTGCTGATATGGATGTTCTGGTACCTGTCACAGAGAGCAGAAGTGATCAGAACCTGATCTGCTGTGCGCCAGACACAGAAGACGCTTTCTACCAACTTGATTCTCAATTGGATTTAGAAATACAAAATCCAGGGCATGCAGACACTCAAAGAAGTCAGTAGCTTACACATCTTAGAGATTCCACTGTATACAAAAGGATATACATCAGATCCTGAAAATTTTGTTTTATTCTGTGAAATTAAGGAAAAATACCACCAAAAGCAGGAATCTCAATGGAAGACCAGGATGTCCTATATAATGGGGGAAGGTCTTAAAATTTTCTGGCGTTTGCCTTCTAAACAATTATCTACCTGCTCTGCAAGGGACAGACTAAATCTCAAACTGAGTCCTAGTACTTCTGAGTCTGCCTAACCCAGCTGAAAGTGTCTTTGGTCATTCAGTGCAATCAGTTTTCTTGAGTTAATCAAACTCAGGCCTAAGATACATCTAAAACAGTGTAAAACTGGATTTTTCTCCCAGTTCATCAAATGCTGTGCCTACGCTATGAAATATTGCATCCAAAGATCACAAGCACAAAGATCTGGCCATGGTTTTGTTACATCAGCAAAGCCAGGAAATATTAGTGACTAAGCAATTTTGTTGCTCTTCTCTAGATTTCCTCCTCCTCTTACACAGTTGTAACTGGTCTCCATTAACTTAAGCTGTGAGCAGTGGCATTTCTATACTACATACTGTAAAATCTGGAAGATACTTTATTACTTACATTGAATTTGAACAATTGTTGGCACTTTTTACTTATAGTTACCACTTATTTACTAATGAAATGAATAATCTCTACTAGTTACTAAATTACTATCTCCAGTATTATCTCCGAGTTCTGTTGAAACCTTAGAACAGAGACAGGATAAACCTACAACCTACATATAACTAGATATAGACTTCAACCCTCCTCCATTGAATAAATCTGTTTGAAACTGGGTATGGTTTTTAAGTCGGGGTTTTTTTTTTTTCTGATTTTGGCCAATGCTTCTTTTGAAATGGTTCCTTTTCACACTGAAACGTCTTTGTGTCCTTGTCTTTTTAAAGCCTATCAGTATATAGCATTACCCGCTGCCCTACTGTGGCATGGCTATTCTGAGTGAAAAAGCAGTCTCTCAAAAATACTACTTAAATTTTAGACAGAGCTCACTATTAAATACAAGAACCATGGTAGAAGAATACCTCTAACAGCTGTAGTTCCTCCCACAAGCATGCTCCTGCTTTTGGGGTTGAGAACTTTGGGCAGCTTCAAAAAATGACATTAGTGTTATGATAACTGATGTGGGAAGTTGCAGGTACTTTGTTCAAAATGTATCAAAATAAGTCAGATGGTCCCCATTACCTTCACTAGGACTATTTGCAAAGCCTTACAAAAATTGAATCCAGTGTAAAAGGAAGAAATGTCAATTTTATTTGAGCTGCAGTATTTTAGAAAACTGCTTTTGTTGGAGCTATTCAGAAATGCACATAAGCATATATATAGACAATAAGGGGAAATCTGAACAGCTGAGTCCTCTCTTCAGGAAGTGATAGATACCAGCAAATACTTAGGCCAATTGGTACATCTACACCTATGAGAACATAGCAGGGGAGAAAAAACTAATTTGAATTATCATACTGGTGTTTAGTTTCAGATAAGCACCAGTTTAAGAATGAGCAGGTGATGTACAGATTTCGCTATGACGATGGAACGTACAAGCCAAGAAGTGAATTGGAAGACATCATGTCCAAGGTTTGTATTATCATTCTTAGAACCTTGTGATTTGCATCAGAAGAGTTTGCTCTGCCTCTGAATGTTGTTGACCTGTTGTACAGGAGATGCCTAATGCTGTTATCTTTATTGTATTAAGCTGTCCATCCTAATGCCATAGGAGACGTTCACTCTAGGGAGAGGAAGCAGAGCTTGGCAATAAATAACAGTACAGTTGTGACTGCACCCAAGACTACTGATTACAATCCTAATATAGTAACAAACGGTCTTCAAAGGAACCAGTAGGCCATAGTACAGCATGTCTGCTGAAAATCTGGGCATTATGGTTCAGGGAGATAGAAGAGATCAATATTTAACTGCTGTTCCTCGTAATTGTATGTCAAATGAGTTCTGTTGATCCCATATCTACCCATACACCTTTTAATAAATTGGATTTCTTCTTATGGACATCAGTTCATGGGTTTCATGGGTTAATTGTAAGGAAGGATTAATGGAGAAAATGTTGGAATGGAGGTGATTAGAGATAAAAGAACAGATTTTTTTTTTGGCTTCTGGAGGCAGGGAAAGAAGAGGAATGTTTGACAGAGAAGATAAGAGAACTGTTTTGAAAAACAGGTAATCAATAGATAATTCCAGCTGAGTAGAGACATCAGTGTCCAGGTTTTACTAGCTTTAGCTAGTCAGTGTTTCGTTGAAAAGGAAAAAAAATGATAATGCCATGCATCTTTCCTCCTTCAGGGTGTGAGGCTCTACTGCCGACTGCACTGCCTGTATACTCCAGTGGTAAAGTAAGTTACCTTCATGAGCCCCTTGTATGTCTTACCTGGCTTTAAAAGGATGACGTGTTAGTATGGAAATCTTTCTTCTTCTTTGTTATAACAGTAATTTTCTGCTTTTCCTTCACTCTTTTACTAGATTTCTATCTCCATAGTTTAGGTGTATAGTTTAACTTGTGCTGGAAGATATTGGAACTGGGTTCTGGGAGAGTGCAGGACTGGTGTTACAGTCTTCTTACCATTTGCTTCCCCTCTCAGTTCACAAGAGCTGTTAGCATGACACGAGTTTACTTGTTGACTGGCATTTTTTGTGAGTTCAAGTGGGCGTGATTAATAAGGGACTACTGATTCAGGGCAGGTTGTGTGGTGTGGTTGTAGCTGCGATATTATTTGGGTTATAGGAAATGTAAACAGATGCTGAAGTGATGTAAACAGATTCCAGTGTGATGCTGGGTTCTTCTGTTCAAAGCACGCTAAACAAACAAAAACAAATCTAAAGCGTAATAAAACCTGAAGTTGTAATTTGAAAAAAAAACTGAAATTTTTTTGATGGAATCTTCAGGACTTGGCTTTGTTTAAATAAATGCTAAAGAACTGAAATAATCTTCAAGCACTAGTTAACTCTCTTCCCAGATCCCAGGAGATGATTTTCAGATGGTGTTGCCTTACTGTGACATCAGATGAATATTTCTGGCCTATAATGGAAACCACCCTGAACTATGTAGGTGTTCTGTTTAGGTGTTTATGATTGAAAATTAGGCATTTTCACTTAAGTGAACTTCATTTTTACATACAAAAACTGATGAGGAAGAAAAACAACCTCTGGTGGGCATGGCAGGAGTCCATAGTTCAGCAAAACTGACCTCTTGTCCCTGAGCTGTACAACAGACGTTTCACTGGGAGATGCCATTGTCACGCTAAAAGGAGCTGCAAAGATAGTTACAGTTTATCACTCATAAATTTGTCTAATTAGATATCTGGGGTTTTTTTCCCAGAATAGCTGTTCTACAGTAGCACAGATTTCGGTTAGCCTAAAGGGTTTGGAGAGAGCAGGAAAGCTTGACGCAGCCCTTGGTAGGCCAAATGGTTCTGTATATGCACATGTGCATTTGCACATACACATTTCACCCCTTAAGATGGGAGTTCACATGCAGAGCAGGAATAATGGTAAGTGAAGCTCAAAAAATTTCACTGACCTCAGGGTACCCACAAACTGAAAAGAATGTAGTCTTATGCTTTAGGGAATCAAAAAGGACAAAGTAACTACCATAGGCCTGTCTCGTGGTGTTTTACCAAGGTGCTATTTCTGAAATAGAATCCCAGCTGGAGAATCTTCTAATATCAGGATTAATCTGAGTTAGTCACAGCATGAATCCAAACTGTGTATAACCCGTGAAAAATAGCAGTTTTAGGATCCTTCTGGATAGACTTAATGTTCTCAGTATGTTTAAGCTCTTCTTTCCACCTTTCTCTTTCCTACTCACTCTTCTTTTATCTCCCTTTTGGAAAACTCAGTCTCCTAGGCTAACATCCTGTCCATGTCTTTTTGCCTCTGACAAGTCTTGTTAGCTTAAGGGAGCTAACTTTTAGCCAAGTTAATTGCGCAAAGCCTGTTACTTTCTGCTCTGCCTTTGGACCACTGCTTTATCTGGCATCTTCAGACTGCTGATCCCTGCAATCATGTTAGCAAGGTTGACAAGACCTACTTTTCTCGTGTAACCTTCCATCTAGAAAATTGTCAGACTGCTTGGGGTAGCAGGCATATGTGCCAAGAGGATCTGGAGGAATCAGAAAGTTCAAAATTCAGTTATTTTATTGACAACCTTGGGACATAATGTTGCTGGAAACTTGGGAGTTTTCATGTTGCCTTTGCCTGTATGATTTTCTTTAAGTAAGCTCTAACACTGATGTACTTTGAGGACAAGATGATACACCCCACTGGAAACAAAGCATACTACTTTGGGAGTTGATACATAAAAAGTAAAACCTTTTGAAAAATCTTAGATGTAGAGAAGGTTCTGAATGTGCCTCTGATCTACTTCAGGGAAGTTGTGAGGGTGGGAGAACTTGCTCCCACTTACACGTGTGATGAACAGTACTTCAGTGAGTAGATGGGCTACACCCTGTGAAGAATATCATATTCCTTTGGTTTCCATGAGGCAGCAAGGTTCTGCCAAAATGTCCATGGTTCCCACCATTGAAATGTTGACTATTCACCTGCAGCTCATGGTTCTGGGTAACATTCTACGCTCTGTGCCTGTTCAGGCTAGATTGAAATGGGGGGAAAAGTCAGTGAACTCATGTTGAAATATTAATCTTGACAAGCATTTAGCTACAAGCAGTGAAAGACTGGGCCTTGGACCAAGATCCTGATGCCAGCTTATTCAAAACTCTAGCTCTGTGTCAGCATCTGTATGAAAATGTTGGGAGTTGCTTCTCACAGGCTGGAAACCCCTACTCATTAGTACTCAATATTTTACTACTTTCCTTTATTGTTCTGACATTTCAAAAGCACATTTTCTCAAGATAAGAGTGTGAGGGAAAAACTGCCCAGAAAACTCCCACAGCTTTGTGCTGGGTTTAGCACATTACTGGAAGACAAGTCAAAAAATGTGTGCAAGCACAATAAGGAAAGCTTTTGTTCTGAGGACACATATTTCTGGAAATGCTGTCATGTTTTTTTGTTTGGTTGCTTTTTTTCCCCCAAGTTCTGAAAGTCCTGCTTCCCTTTCTAATTTCTCACACCCTGCATTCTGCAAACACACTGGCACTTCTGCTGCATTTATTTACAAAAGCCAGTCACCGCACATTTCTATCTAGAGATGATTAGTAAAAGGAACATGATTAGGATGAAATTTATATAGTGGTTTGATGTTAGATTTTCAGAAAAAAGGAAATATCAAATAGCGTGGTGCTAATGAAAGAGACAGAATTTGACAGAACTGGAGAATAAAGTCTTCTCTTGAGCTGCTGTATAAATACATCCGGACTGTAAAACAGTCCCAGCGACTGTCAAAAGTTTCCTTCCACAGTCATGCCAGTGAACCTCCAGCTTGAAATAGAAGGACCACCTCCAAGGGTGAGAGAGGAATTAGTTCTTCATAGCCCATTCAACATTTGGCCTCTCTACTGAGACTCTCAACAAGAGGGAGCCAATTAATGCAAATGATTTGTGGTAATGGTTTTGTGATGTGGAACTAGGAACTGGATCAAGACCACAAAACTTACTTCACACGGGCCAGTAAACAGCCTTGAAATGGAAAAAGCTTTTCATTCTCTTATGAGCTGGATTAAATCCAGTGACCTGGAGGTGAAAGGTGTTAGAGCCCAATGTCCTGAGCCACATAGTCCTCTTATATTTGTATCAAAATTCTCTGGAAGTATTTTATGAAAGACTAAAAACATCAATTATCTCTGTAGCTCTGAGAAGAGGAATGGAAGAAAACTTCAAAAAGCAACAAGTTACAATAGAGTTTCTTTTTCTTATTTCAGGGATAGTGCTGCTTTCTCCAAGGGCTGTGTGTGAGATGGTTCAAGTTGTGTTACAAGACCTGAATACAACACTTCTTTTTTTTTTATTTACAATGCCTGAAATTATGTAATGATATAAAGGAACACTGTGTACTCTTATTTGTATCTGGCTACTCTGTGATATTTTGCTAAAGGAAGTAAAATCTGAACAGATGCAGAGGATCAGGAAAATCTCTCTTGACAGAGCAGGCTAAAAAGTGCTTAATTCAGTGAGCCTGACAAAGAGGGGACACAAAGGGACTATGTAGGGTCACTGTCTATAATACATTGATGGGTAAACACTAGAGAAGAACTATTTATGCTTATAGATGGGGCTGGCACTAAGCCAACAAATGCAACCTGGACATGAGTGGATTTAGGATGGAAACAAGAGAACCGATGGTGGCAATATTCTAAACTGAGCTAAAGCAGCAGCTCAGTACATGGGTGAAAAGAATGTCCTGGTTGTCTCTGGCAGCAGTATGAGCTCACTGAAGATGACTTGAAACAACATCTAGAGAAATTTGAAAAAACACTGCTCTGTATTGATCTGAAATACCTTCCTGATTCAAGCTGTTGGAAAAGTTTAAAAACTAGTCTCTTCTTCCAGAGGAAAGGGATATCTGCTTCTTATTCTTTCTCTTATTTAAATTGTGGCTGGGAGTCTCATTTTTTTCCCGTCTCTAATTCTTTCCTTAACTTAATAATAGTAGATCACAATAGTATATGTCAGTTTAGAGTGTAAAAGAAATGTTTACCTCTTTGTCCTGATTTTCCCTGAATTCTCTTTCTTAATTAGAGACCGTGACTACCACCTTAAGACCTACAAATCAGTAATCCCTGCAAGTAAACTGGTGGATTGGCTTATTGCACAGGTAAGAGAATTTTAAGATAGTGCTGTCTTTAACAAGGAGCTTAATTTTTCAGTTCCATTTAAAAGTAAATAAAACACATTTATCTAGGGAATGTTACAACATAATTAAACATGCTCTGATTCTTGATCTTATGCTTTCTGCTATTGTTCATTTGGTGAAAACTCATTATTTGGCAGCATAGAGAGGAAGAAAGTTCTTTTTTAGCTCTAGGAGTGGTGAACTGGCTGTTCTCGGCGATCTTTTCCATTTCTTGTGATTTTTGGAAGACAAAGCAATGTTGATCTCATGTAGTCTACTATAGGTGTGGTACAATTTTTTTTAAAAATGAATCTAGAGTTTTATAATAACAGCTGCACCATTGTCTTCAGAAATTGTAGTTGTCCCACATTTACCTTTTAATTACAGTGAAGAGCCTGTAGCTTGGGAAATTAAAAATTTAAATTTGATAGTCTTAACATAATCTAAAGGGAAAGTGTGCCATGTT
>JAVSBS010005428.1:136369-229182 GCA_033124195.1 Coracias cyanogaster
CATGTTGCTCCCCATCATAGAGTCAACTGCACAGTCTGGTTTTATCTTAAATGATGGTCTGACTCACAATCACATTAAGTCCTATATGGCCAAAATGACATAGAGGGAAGCTATTTTGAATGAGAATCAGGTCTCTGACAACCAGGGATGTTGTCCTTCAGTAATGTTTCCTGCAATTGCATTTGACATCCTCCTACATCAATAACATTGATGAGATTTAAGGTTGTTCTGTGCTAAATAACTGAATAAGAATGGAGTAGTCAATTGTTTTCTTGTTAAGAGCATGGAGGAGAGCAAGGATATTAGTGGTGAGGTTGTCATATCAGTTAATCATAGAGCTATAGGCAGTAGCAAGATTAATAGCAATGTAAAATATCAGCTTTTGGGCTGGAAAAGGTAGCTTATTTCCTTCCCCGTTTTTCTTCCTTCTGGTAGGTTAACATGGCTGTTAGTTCTCCTGTTTACTGAACTTTATGTTAAGATTGAACCAGGATGTACTAAAGCCAGGTAACAGAGATACAGAAGACTCTGTCATTTATATTGTGTATATGTGTGCATACATACGTGTATACAGATGCAAAGATGAGGGAAATTTCTTCCGTGCTTAGTTAAAGGCGAACACTGTTAAACATTTAAATCATTGTCATTCTTTGCTTGTAGAACCTTACAAATAGTAATTTTCAGGGTGGTTTGCTTGGAGTTTTCGTACTAGATGGAACTGTTTTCTGGCCGTATTAGCTAACAATGGATTTTAGTGGGTGCTACTCAATACTCAGCTTTTTGCAGAGTAGTCCATTTATTTAACTGCTCAAATATCTAACTTTCAGTTTAATGTTAGGCATCTCTTGAAAGTCTTGGTGGTGGTGTCTGATCTGATAACTACCTGTTACACAGAAATGCTGGGATATATTTAGTTCTGTTTCTGACAATCAATTTGTATCATTATTTTAGTGCCCCAGAAAAGTGAGGACTATTGTTTCTGTTAGATTTAATGACATGGGGGTGAGTGTCTTGAAGGACAGTCTTTCTCATTTCTGTTTGCAATTTAAACTATAATTGCCAATGGGAGCCTTCCCTAATAAGAAAACTGTTTTTCATTTCCTTGACCTTTACAAATATTCATAAGACTGAACAGAGCAAAAGAACTCTTTTTATGATCAAACAAATGGTGTCAATTGTATTTCGTGCCCTGATCTTTCTACCTGGAAATTGTTGGCTATTATACTTCTGGCAAGAAATAAGTTGGGTCCTCAACAAGGCTTAATCTTATGTGCATTTGAACAGTTGTATTCAAATGCGATATATATTATCCTCTATTTATTGTATGCACTCAGTCTGGTCTTGAACAGGCATGAAGAGCTCTTATTATTGGATGTGCAGTGCATTTGTGGCTCTGTGGACATCAGGAGTTGGCAGGAGCTGACTATCTCTGACCCTCTGGTTTATCAATAAGTGCGCTGTGATACGTTAGCACAGGTTATTCACTACGAGGGAGATTTTATGTGTGGGAGAGGATGCTCAAGGGATTTCCTAATGACTTGGAGATTTAATGCGGAATTTGTTTGATGTCTTTTTATTGTTTATAGCTCTTCACCATAGCTGGATCCTATTGCAGTTATCCCCATAGTATTTCTTAGGCAAATTATGCTTGAGACACTAAAAGCGTTAAGTATGATGGCGCAGAGAAGTATGTAAGTGCTGACTGGAGGTGGGCGAGTTTATGCCTATTCTAGGGGCACAGAGTGAAAGCTTGCAAAACACAATGCTGTGTTAGAGCAGTATATATTGCACCTCTGTGCACTGCATTACCTTAAGCTTTCTTTCCACTTACAAGGAGTCTTAAAACTCTTTTGCCATGATATCAACAAAATATTTAAAAGTAGTTTGGTTGCTGTTCTTAACTTCTGTGCGTTCATCTATTTTCTTTTCTCCTACATGTGAGTTGTAAACAATCTAGGACAGAGACCATCTTAATTACTGCGCTTGTGCATCTAAACACACTTAGCCGTGATTAGGGCTTTAGACCTCATATCATTACCAGAAATAGACAATAATAATAATAGTAATGGTGGCAGTAGTAATAGAAATAATACTAGTGTGCTCTGGACATGATTCTGCACGATGGTATTGACAGTAAGCTATTTCTATAATTCTGCTGACTCGAATTCAATGATTGCATTTCAATAAAACTAAATCAGCTTGTCAAAACTGGTGTATCTATTTGCACATCTAATTTCTGCATTAAAAAGTTATAAGAGATGTTCTGTCAAGAGTGTTGATTTTAAGTGGTTCTTTTTTCTTAAGATTTGGTTACTGCTTTCATTATATTTGGACAAATTGCTGCATAACATTTAGAAGTACTTACAGGTGAGCTGAAATGATCTATTTTATGTTCTATAATTAGAGACTGCTGTTTTGCTAGGGAAATGTTTTGAGGCCAAGTTAACATCATCAGGAGTAGCCAAGTCTGGTTTAGAGCCTTCCTACACAAAGATTTTGTTGCCTAAACCAAAAGTAGATTTCTGAAGGTTAAGAGAGTAACATTAGAAGGCATTTTTGCTTCAGTTTGTTTACAGTTGAAAGAATAAATTGGATTTTTAAGTCCCAGCCTCTGTAAAATAAACTGTCTGTTTATTCCATAAAGTAACACAAAGTGAGTGTTGAGAATTGTCCATGACAGGATGTTGAGAATGAGGAAAGGCTTACGAAGACTTGAAATTAGTTTATAGTAAAAGTTTAACTTCAGGTTTATTAAAACTCTTTTGCCGGCTTTCCTTGTGTGATTACGTAATCATGCAATTCCTTCAGAACGGCCTTGGTCTTTTTCCTACCAAGACAACAGTATTGAGTCCTTATTTTGTAAATGTCATGCCTTTTTTTTTGCTCTCAGAAGGTCTCGTCAACAAGAGCCAGTAGTGCTGCTGATTGGCAAGATCTGATCCTGTTTTATCCTGTGTTTAAATAGCGTCTTTACACCATAGTGATGTTCTTTTCCAGTACTTGCCTAGCAAATAGCTACTGCTGTGCTTAGTAGGACTTGAAGTAGGAATGATGTTCTGCTGACAAGATCAGAGGGGTTTTGGTCTGCAAGCTGATTTGCTTATAACAAAGTGAGTACACTGCTGTGCAGTTGCTGCTAGAACTTCAGGATCTGGTTCTCCAGATGGACGGGAAAGAAAAGGTGTAATACTTGTGTAGTATGCAGCTTCTAATTTAGTAGGACTCAAAGTATTACGCTGAAATTGCTCCTCTGCCAAAGCAGCAGGTTCCCTACCTGCTGGAATGAGCTGACCAACTGCTGTTACTGAGATCCCAGTTCTCGTGTGCCCGTTTGGGGGCTGGGAAGCAGGTAATCTTGTATCAAGTGACCAGTGTTAACAGTGTTTTCCATCTGGGTAAGACCAATAGTGAGTACCTGCTGATTTTTACCAGTGCTATTTAGAACTTCTATGTCTGCCTAAAAAGTACAACCAACATGTTTGTAAAGTCTTCACCTGTGGCTGCAAATTAGCAGATACATAGAGAAAGCTGGGCATTTCTTGTATTTAACCAAATTGTAGATGCAAAACAATGCTGCTTTTAGGTAAATTTGTAAATTTGCAAGTCATCTTTGGTACCAGATTTGAAATCCTACACTTAAGGCTTCAGGTACTGAGAAAATGAAGCTTTTGTTCATAGGTCTGCTGTGTAAGAAAAGAATGTCACTGCAGTTGTAACTGGCCTGACCTTTGGAGTTCACATGCACTGGCTTTACTCAGGTTTTTCTCCCTTTGGTTGAATATAGATAAGATCTTGTAACTTCTCTCTCTAAGAATGAGTTTTATTGTCTGTGTCTAATGGGTCCTAAAGTTTGACACTATGATTGCAAATAAAAAGTCTTTACATTGAGATAATATTATGTCTCTTTGTGGGTTAATCAGCCACTCTCCAGAATCCTAATCTTCGTTCTACTAGTTCCTGTAGGAGAGAAGAGATGCTATATATAGGAATGAATGATTTGGGCAATGGGGTAGCTAGTTTAATTTCTTGCTATTGTTCCCTACAAAGAGCATCCTGCTAATTTCAGACCCACAAGCTATGCGGTGAGAAAGGGGAATAATTTAGCTTAGGAAGTCATCTGAGGTATAATATTTATCCTCTTGTTTCCAGGGAGACTGTCAGACTCGGGAGGAAGCTGTCGCACTGGGTGTTGGACTCTGCAATAATGGCTTCATGCATCATGGTAATGCATCAATATTACTTCCCACAGCCAGTTAAACGAGCTTTTACTTCAGTCAGATTAGCTGACTGTCTGAAAATCCCCTTTCTGTAGGCTGTGCCATCCATGTGGACATGTGTACAACTGCAGGCATCCCAGCAGGTCCTTCTAAAACACAGTCTTTGAGCTTACACAAAATGTCTAAGCCCACTCTAATTCACTGTTCCCAATTGAATCCCCTTGCTAATAGTTATGATGAGCCCTGAGGTGATTAGACAAGCTAGAAGGGGCATTTTTTTTCACTGCATCTGTTTCAGAGCCATCAGACCAATGCACAAGCTGAGTACTGTCCTGAAATGTCAGGTACAAAGTAAAATGGCCTTGTTCTTGCCACTTGGACAACCAGCACAATGCTCAAGTGCTGAATCTCTGAAGCTTTCAAAACTGAATTGCCAAATTACTGAGTTAGACTTCGTCCATCCTCAGTGATGCTGCTGCTAAACTGAGAGAGTAAAGAAACGAAAGACATCTGTGTCAGTGTCAAGTAGCACATGGAGAGTCCAAGAGTGAAACAGAGCTCGTACAATGGAACAGCCACCTTTAGTCATAAATAACTTTTTGAATAGTGTTTTTGAGAGCAGATTATTGCAAATAACTAAGAGAATATGCATAGCATTTGGTAAGAATCTAAGAATAGTTTTTCTTTAAAGAATTTGATCGTTTTGAGCCATGTAGTGTTCTGGCATTTGTAGCATCCTTTGGCAAGGAGTTCCTTTGCATAAGTACGTGTTGAATGCAGAAATTGTTCCTCAGTTTTTAAAATCGTCACTTAGTGAAGTTTGAAGCCTCCAGGTCTTGTATTTGAAAAACATCATAAAGAACTTTGTCACACCTTCCAGAATTTTATAGATCTCATTTCCCTCTCAATTAATTTTTAGGTTGAAAAACCTTAATCTATTTAGCCATCTCACCTTGAAACAGCCATTTTACTCCTCTTTGCTCCCTGTATATATTTACTATATTCATTCTGACATGGGAAATGAGCATGAGGTTTTGAGTAGCCTCTGTCTTCCAAGAGGATCTTCTGCATTTTATATGCATTCTACATGCCAGGGAGGTCAGATATCATTATAAGTTACTATGCACTGTGAAGAAAAGAATACACCTAGAATACACTAGTAGCTTAAAAATACAGAGCTGAATAGCTGACTGATAGGGATGCATCTGGTCTTTGTTCTGTAAAGATTGGGAAATATTTAGAATTTCCTTTAACTTTCTTTTTTGTTTCTCTCTTTCTTACTCTGTCTAAATGCACTTATGTATTTCATATCTATTGCTTCCAGTCCTGGAGAAAAGTGAATTTAAGGATGAATCCTTATATTTCCGCTTTTATGCTGATGAGGAGATGGAAGGCACCAGTTCCAAAAGCAAACAATTACGTAATGACTTCAAGCTTGTGGAAAACATCGTGGGAAAGAGTCTTCTGGTAAGAAATATGTTAATGTAGACCTTGATGATTCTGTGAAACTAGTATTGTTTTATACTACAGGAGAATGGGAAGGAAAAATACGATAGAGTAGAATTAAAATGGAAGATTGCACCTGTAGCTAGGCTTTCCTTCACTGCATAAATACTAATCCTTGAGCTACTTTGCTGTAGAGTTCCACCTTCTGTAGCTCTGACTTTTCCAGCTGAGCAGACTACACAGCTTCTTCTAGTAGCAGCAAGGGAAATGTGTAAGTTGCAGGCTCCCTTCTCTAAGATGTCACCATCCTAGTGCACTTACGTGGGAGCTTTGGATTTACAGCTCACACACAGAGGTGCAAATACATGTAAGTTTCTGCTTCCTTTTAATAGGTCTCAACAGAAGAGCAGACTCAGAGATGTGACTGTTTCAACTAGTTCACAGCCCAACCCCTTTCTATTCCCATCAAGCCCTTGAGAGTCTGGAAGTGAGCTGGGAGCTGGAGATGTTGTCTTGGCAGGCACCATATGTTTCTTGAGTTCTCAGAGCAGGCACCACAGTGTTGGTGTGGTGGAGGAGAAAGTAATAGGCATTACTATCTTGGGAGAGGTCTACCATCAAGTTTAAACACAGTTCTAAGTTTAAACAGAGTTTAAACACCCCTTGTCTGTGAGGTAGATTCAGATGCAAGTTAGAAGACCAATAAGAGCACAGATGTTTCAGGACATCATTGTCTAAGTGATACGAATATGCCCTGCATCACCTGATCAAATATCAGCTTTACTTTGGAAAGTTGCTTTAGAAACCATTTTCCAAAAAATACTGTTCTTTATGTGCATGCTTTTGGAACATTACTGTTACCTCCAGATTCTCAACTCACTAAATGCCATCCTAGTCCTTACTGCACCAGGATTATTCTAACACTGTCTGGACTTGGTAGTCAGATTGGGGCAAACTCTTTGTTCTGAGATCCTTGTTTACTGCCAGTGGCTCCAGGCCCATCTTTTTCTCACTTTGAACACTGGCAAGAATGCAGGAGCAGGATAAAAACTTGGGTCAGAAACTACAAAATCAGAATTGCTGGAAAAGATCCAAAGGTCCATTATATGTGAAAATTTTTCCAGTGGTTCACACAAACGTCACTGTCCCACTGTTGTCTTGTCTCCCAGGAGACCAATCTGTGTTTGTCTCAATGGCCAGAAGTAATATTTAAAGCTGCATGACCCCTCAGAATTATCCCTCTGTGCATCCAGTGCCAGAGACTGGAGTGTCAGGTTAATATGATTATCCTCATGGAAAGCTGTTGGATAAAGGGAAGCAGTTAGAAGTTGATACACTTCGTGGGGTTTTTTACTTGTGATTTGCAAAGCACCCAGCAGTTTCATGTAAGTTGGTGGGAACTGCCATAGCTCGGGTTTTAATTTTCCACCTTATCTGCACAAGAGTGACAAGTATGTCTCTTCTACTTTTTTCTGTCAGTTCAAGGCCCTTCTGTAAAAATGCCAAAACTCAACAGTAATATGGTAGCTGTGAAATTAGTACTTTGATTCTGTTTTCTGTTAATGTAATAATAATTTATTAGTATTCACTAAACAGAACAAACAAGCAAACCTTGCACATGGACTATTTATTAGTGATTAATCATAATCCCTAATTGGTCCTTCCAGTCATTCCGTAATTTGGTAACTGAAATATTTGCAACAGGAATAATTTTAACATTACTATTGTTGTGGTTCTGAAGTGCCTCAGTCAGGCTCTGTCAAAATACAGTCCCATCTCAAAAAGTAAGCAATCTGAAATGAACAGCACATGGTGAGTAAGAAATCTGCTTAAAGGGCACAGATTTTTGTCAAATGAATAGTAGTCATGCTGAAGTTATGAGTTGCACTCACTTTCGCAAATAAATTAGCAATCCCCTAGGTGTTTGTGAAGAAGACCTCGCAAACAGCAGCACAGTAAATGCATTACACTTATCCATGAAAAAAAATTTGTGCCTGACTTCTCTTTAATTCTGTGTTTAGCAGTTATGAGCAGCTGGATTCCTGAGGCTTTGCTATCTGCAGAACATCACTACTTGCCTCTTTACATTCATGATAGGACATTGATCCTTCCCATGCACTGATCCCACCATAGAAAGTTTAATGGAATTTCCTCAGCACTGGCTTTTGAAACATGCTTTTCTACTGCCAAGGAATCCCAGCTTTTTAATGGACAGCTTCCCTCACCCCCCTCACCTAAATTTGCTGTATCACAGGAGAGCTTGCCCTTGAAAACAGAAAACAACAGAAACTTTGGCAAATGTATCAGTAGAAATGCCAAGGGAAAAAGTGCTTTCAGTCTGAAAAAATGCACTTCAAATAAAATGTAATACTCATTTATTTGCGCAATTGTTTTTCATTGAAGGACATAAATCTTGACAGAGTGAAAAAATATACAACATTCTTTGCACAGTTGAAGAGAATTTGGATTTTGGATTGATGCCAAGCATTGTGACGTGGTTACTGCAGTGTGCTGTTGACTTGATCAGCACCTCTGCTTGTTAGCCCAAGCCAAGCATGACGCAAAGCCAGTGGTTTGGAGCTGAACATCAGACAAGGAGAGTTGCCTGTAGAGATGGGCCTCCATCAAAGTTGCCCAAGAGGTTTCATGCACACACAATGCTCACGTCCCCAGAAGACTCTAGTGTATCACTTACCTGATCTTAAAAGCAGTTCCAGTGATTTCTGAAGGTGATGCCTGCGTATGTTTTATGTAGCATTCTCAAAACTGTCGCACTGGATTGGATGTCTGGACTGTAAGTCTAAACCTCAGCTTCCCAGACCTCTGATATCTCCTACATTCCTCCAAGGGTATCCCACATTTCTTGGTCTCAGTAGTGTGCTGCAGTAGTTGCAGGAGATAGTGTTTGCCCTTTCCCAGTGCAGTTCACAGCCAGGGCTGTGCCATGTCCTGGAATTCAACTCAAGCAGGGGCCTGGGTACTGCAGCATATTCAATTAAGTGGTCTGAGCACAGAAGTCAGGGCTACTTGGGTTTTAATTTAACTTCTCACATGAACTCACTGTGTGGCCTGAGCAAGACCTTAAGTCCCTCCATGCCTCAGTTTACCATCTGAAAATTAGGATGGTAAATCTCTATGGATCTAAATGGGCTATGGATCTTCTATCCATAGGGCTCTGCTACTGCCACTACATTTAGGATTAGATTTGAAAATGAAAGTCCTTCAGCACTTCAGGTATCAAGTTTTTAGATAACGGGTAGCATTATCATTTGAGTTCATGTCTTTTCTGTTTTAGCATTTTAAAGCAGCTAATCCAATAAACATAGCATTCACTTTAAAATTCTTGTAGAAGTATAGAATGCACTTCTCTTAGTCTAATCATGAATACATCATAGTAATTTGTATTACTCAAAGCCATGCTTGGTCCTTAATAAAAGTCTTTTCCATCTTTAATCATTCCAGGAGAATTATTTTTGTGTCTTGTGCAAACATAAAATGACCTAACTCTGCAAAATTTCAGCAGAGAGAGAGCAGAAAAGAGATTTCCCTTTGTTCTTCGTTATACTAGTACACCACAGTCTATTGTAGCTTGAGAATTCAAATCATTGATTTGGAACACCCCTGGGAAGAGAGCCACTAATAAGAGCCCATCCTCTGGGATTTCTGATCTCCTGAGGAGACAGGCTGGCAAGTCAGTAGCAAGAGGCATCCATCATCCAGGTGTATATGGCCAGATAAGGGCTTTGAGTGGATTCAGCAACTAAAATTTACAGTGAACTCGGATGTGGAAAAACATCCTTTAGGCTGTGAATCTTTCAGTGCTCAGAATGAACTAGTTCCATTTCCGTGCTCAATTTCAAAGCTCACAAACCAGAAGAAACTGAGTCATTTTGTGTATATTAAGCCTATTTTGCTAATGTGGCAAAACATGCTTTTAAAGATAATAGCAGTATGTGGCTTAGATTCTGAAGCTTCACTTTGGAAAGGAATTTTGTCTTTTCAAATTTTGTTTTAGTGCCTCAGAGTGGTGCGCTTTTGAAAGGCTGGGGTGACTAGAACAACCTGGGAGATGTTGTGGCAGGAAAATGGCTCTTTTCAAATGTATGCTGCTGAGGGCCACACAAACCTCATCAGTTTTGTGAAACATTCAGACTTGACATTATCTGAAAAGTCACTGCTCGTTAAGAAATTCCTAACCAAGGCAGATTGTTGAGATTTGTCCAACAAAGAAGAGTTTATGCTGGAGAGCTGTAGGGAAGACTGTGAGAGAAGGATGTACATCCTGGAGCCTAGTTCAGGAAATGGTGGTTGGTCTGCCCATGCTGCCTCTTCTGCTGCTGGTGGCCCCAAGAGTTTGGGCTGAGAGTTCCTGCTTCTGCATGATACAGGTGTAATAGACCACTCTTTGCGTAGCTTTTCATCTCCCTCTCACTGCCGCCCTGTTCCCCCACTCAATTATCTTTGAATATGTTCTGACTACATTTGCCCTCTGGTTTTGATTAAACATTCTTATTTCTCGTATGCTCCCATTTTTAACGTGGTTGTCTTTCAAGATTAAACAGCTGCTGCCTTGCATTCAAAAAAACCGGTTGGATTTCAGGGGCCCAGAAATAATTCTTGTAGGTGGCAAGTTAGTTAATTGCTTTGGGCTCCTTAGGGATGAATGGTGTTCAGCTGTGGAATGGCAAGGTATCGCTGCTTTGTAATAAGGAACGGATCACAGCCTTCTCCAAGTATTGCATATGGAATATTATCTATAGTCTACCTTTTCATAAGAGAGTGTCCCCAGTGCAGGAGCGTCAGTCTGCTGAATCTAACCAGTGATGTACCCAATTTCTAAGCTGTCCTTTTGTTAAACATGCATAAATAGCATTGCTTCTGAAAATACTTTGTTAGAAATATCCAAGAATTACAAACTTACCTTTCAGACTTTTTACTTTCCTGTTTATCATTTAATCTGACCATCATCTGATGAGGATTTTTTCCCTGCAGATATATTATGTCATGCATTATTTTAACATGGCTGTATGGCTCCTGCAGGAACAGATGATTCAATTTCTTCAATTATTTTTCTAAGGTGAATTCCTGTAAAAGGACAAAGCTTATAAGCTGGTGGCATTAACTTCAATAGGAAAAGGGACAGTAATTTAAAATAGCACAGGAATCATCAGAATCAAGGAAATAATTCTCAGTATTTTTTTTCGCCCCAGTGGCACACTAGATTATAGATAGCTTTATTTTTCCTTTTAACTGAATTCTGATTTATCAGATGGTTCTTAAATGTGTACTGTTTGCTCAAATGCAAGATGTTTATCAGGTAGGATTTCCATTTACCAGTGGCCAGGCTTGCTTTATTTTTTTTAAATGGGAAGTCAGTTATTAAGCTTTTTTTTCCTTGTTAATAAACCACTAGGAAAGGATGAGTGAAACATATATTTGCCGTGATTTATATGATTTAAAAAAATATTTATGAGGCAGGTTCGTATGACTTCAGTGCAAATAAGAGGAAGCAGATTTTCAGTAGCAAGAACTACCAAGTATTCTGTCAACCATGAAAGCTGCAAACTGAGCACACGACACAAATCTTGTATCTTTTCCCTAACACAAAGCTTAGGTGCCTGTTCTCTGGAGGAGGGACCTATAGATGTCAGAAATTGTTCTCTCACTGGTCCTCCAGAATTTTAGCCAATAGACTAACTGTTATGATGTAGATTTATGTAGCCTGTAGTATTATCTATCACAAATAGGCCTGAGATCCCCAATTTATCTGAAACTGATAGCTAAGGACTCATAGATTGTTCATTATTGGGTATGTGGGATGTATTTAAAAAATAAATAAATGACTACACTTTGATCTGTGAGTACATTCACCAATGGAAAATACTGAATTTTGACAAATTCTGTAATCTAAAAGTGAAGATCTAATGAGGAATGGAGGGCTAGGAGTTAAAACCAAATGCACTTTCTAATAGAAGAGCTGATTAACCATTGGAACAAACTCTCAAGGGCAGGAACAGATTCTTCACTTCTTAAGGCTACAATTCATAACTGGTTAACTATCTGGAAATTTTGCATTGGAATAGTAAGGGCTTAATGCAAAAAGAACTAGATTAAATTTTACGTCTGATGTTATGTAGGAGATCAGACCAACTCTTCCAGCCTTAAAATATAAAAGTCTGTGTCAATTGTGGCTTGCATTGAAAAGTCCAATTTCTCTTCTCCATCATTCAACTTTTCAGCTAACTCTGTACTTTTTGAAGCATTACCCTGTGCTTTTTTTAAGATTTTACCAGAAGAGGATGACTATGGATTTGACATAGAAGAAAAGAACAAAGCAATTGTGGTGAAGTCAGTTCGACGAGGGTCTTCTGCAGAGGTAAGACCTGACATTCATCAATGTTTTGGGTTTGGTATCTAAGAATATTTCAATGCTTTGAAAAGGTGCAAACCCATGCTTTTAAAGTCTTTCATTTTAAAGTCAGCTAATATAAAATTTGGTATCTCCTACAATTCCAGTGGTAATAGGCTGTTTCTGTAAATGGTGAAGTGTCTTGGCATCTTTGGGTAACTTGCTGGATATTTTTGATAAGTGATGGGACAGCAGCAGTATCTCGATGTGATGATAGCGTGTCTCGGGTTTATTAGCGACTTAAATTTGAGGAGGGAAGAAAAGTAACATTGTTTTGGGATAGCAAAAATGTTCAATGAGAAACAGGTTTATTTGAGTAAAAGATACATTTTTAGATTTTTTTTTTTTTCCTTAAAAAGCATACACTCATTGCTCTCCCTGGTGTTTTTTAAGAGCTCTACAGAATGTATTTGGTTTGTTTCTTTGAGGCACATTGATGCCCCAGATGTCATAGGATCTGAATATTTCATAATCATTTGTTTATCCTTAAAAAACCCTTGAGTGGACAACACAACGGGATCCTCCACTTACCAAATAAAGCACAGACAGACTGAAAGTCTATTTCTTAATAGGTATTTAGGTGCCTTTTAGCACCTCTGAAGATAAGAGAGGACTAAATTACTTGTCCAAGGTTTCACAGTAAATGGTGGCAGCACACAGACAGTACTTCTAATTAAAAGCCCAGGACAACAGATCTTTCTAATGTCCACATTCATTTGTTGATCACTGCTTTAGGCCACAGATAACTCAGATAACTCCTGGATGACTTGCTGAATGCAAACAGCTGAAGTGGACAGTAAGTTGAGAATGTGAAATGGGAAGGAATTTTGAACTGAAGTTTAATTTTAGAATTAAGTTATTTCAGTATTCCTGATTCTCATTTGGTTTACAGTCACCAGAGAAACCAATCCTATGCTCTTCCGCATGCTCAAAATAAACATAGGTTAGCCAGAAAACATATTAATCTAAAACCCTGCTGTAAACCATTGCCTGACAGGTAATCCTTCTGCCTATTCTTTGGCTGGATGCCTGTGGAATATCCTGCAAATCTGTTGTGTTTTAAGACAACAGAAGCAACAATTTTCTGAGGAATCTTTTTCTTGATCTTCCGAGACAAACTATCTGTGACCATGAGCCCATCTTTTCAACTTTATCTAAAAATACTTCTCCAGAAAATAACTAAATCTGCCTCTCTCTGAACCAGAGGGCTGTCAGCGCAGAGGTCCAACAGTAATGTATTTCATTACATTCTTGGGCTTTTTAATTGCTTTCTGATACTAGAAAGATATCCAGGATGTGAGTCTGTGTGGCTCAGCAGCTGCAGGCCATTTAGAGACCCTATGCCTGCTGTCATGGTCTTCAGGAACAAAAATTAAGACATGCAACTTTACATCATGGTGCCCATCACAGCACCTTGCTTTCATTTGCACTCTCAGACTAAATTTAGGCCAGAATAAGATTCCAGATTCACCAGTGAAGTGGGAACAAATCTATTACTTGCATGGATTTATTTGAGATTAATGCATTCTATTTGAGTTTGGGATTGTGATCTCTCTTTCCTGATATACCTGGAACAAAATTGTCATGCCCTGGTTGTGGCAGCACACAGCACTGATTTTCTGCATGTGGAACAAGGGTCTTTGGGGGGTTTATTCAAAATCAGAGTTGCCAAGCATTGTTCTTTCTATTATTAGTGTCTTTTTTATTTTCAATATTTTTTGAGAAACAGCTTTCCAAGCTGTTAGATTTTCCTGTGCCAGAAGCAGTTCCCAAATTGTCTTTAGAGGTTGTTAAGAAAAGAATTGCTGGAACCTCAAATTCCTGTACTGATAGGGTACTTGAACAGCGGTTTGGGAACTCTTTGCCAGACGTGTGTGTGCAGCTGCTCGGTTTTGGCCCTTAGACAGAATAGTGCCATGGTGGGCACTACTCTTGCATCCGGGATGATAAGCAGCTCTCAGCCTGGGACTCTCACTGCTGGGATTTGCCCCCAGCGTGCTCCTGGCAGCAGCTGCCTTTGGCTCTTGGCATTTGCTCAGCTCGCCTAGACAGAGGGTCACAAAAAATCATGTAGCAGTGCTTGGTTGATGTGGACTGTGGCACATCCCATGCCTATCCAAGTTTGTATGTCTTCGGAAAGATACTCAGAAAGCGAATGTCTCCTCAGTTTGTACCTTACTTCGCTTTCTAAGCCAGTTCACTTGCAGGTTAATTGTAGCTGGGCTTATGCCCACAGGTTTTAATAATGGGGCTGGTTTTTGAATTATACTCCTTCAGAAGGAAGCAACAGTGAAAAAAATTATCCTTTTGGGAGCTGTGGTTGCTGTCTTAACCCTGACCAGCCAACTGACAGGCAGATGTCTGGTGTTTGAAGAGAGCGTGTTCCACAAGCAGCCAGTTGGCCAATGGCCCTGCAGATGAATAGCAAATAGTAAACTACTGGCCTTTGGGAAAAAACAGTGGCCCACATCCAGACAACTGCATTGAGTTGTCATAAGGAGCATCCGTTATTCAGCAGCTTTATGATGCTGTAGGGTCATTAGATGTGCTGTCTAATCTTCATTAGCCTGCTTAGTTATATCCCTGTAGAATATCAGATTTTTATTTGCAAGTTGCTAGTTTGTAGCGTTTAATAAGTGACTTACCCATTTTCTGTGATAATGTGTGCAAATAGGTGTCCTGTACGCACAGGCAGTAAGGTAGGAATATAAAGAGGTCATCCACAGGTAGAATGATCGCAGGTATGCAAAGAGTTTAGGTATTTCCACATACATAAAGTGCAAAAGCTGCTTTGGGAACATCGGGTCTAAAACTTAATGACTTCAGAAGTTTGTATAATAATTATTTCTCTATAAAAAACTTATCAATACCAGTAAATGCAAATAACGGAAACATTTCCATTGAATTATAACCCAGAGTTTGTCAAATTCTATCTTAAAGTTTCTCTTGCTATTTATTCCCACTATCCATTTTAGAGATTATGTACAAAAGTAAGAAAGATAAAAAACTGTTATTTCCAGGTACACAAGAGGATGTTGCCAACTATGGAGAGCTTAGAGAATTAAATCAAGGAGTGTGTTCTGTAGTTTTTCCTTTCAATAGCTTTGATTTAAAGAAAAATGTATAGGTTTTTGTAGGTAGACTGATCTCTGACTTTCAGACCACAAAATACATTTAAGAAAAGCCAAGCGATGTATAGACATAGTCAGCAGGGTTTTCCAGTCCTACACTTCCTGATTCATCATTGCAACAGGTCAGATTCCATATATGGGAGCAATAGGGTTTAGACCTCCTTTTGCAAGTCAAGAAATTTGTCAGGGGATTCAAGGCAGAACAGAAAAAGGGTTTGTCACATTCAGAAGAAAGCCTGGCTGCTGGGCACTGAACTGATAGGAAGTCATTCTAACGTGGGAAGGGTTAATAATTTGGGTTTTTTTCTTTTTACTCCATTAAAGGGAACTTTATATTTCCTTAATATCCTAATACCTAGTCTAAGTGCTGCCATGTCACATTTTAGCTGGAATAGATCATCAAGAGGTATGTTCAGTGTTACTGTCCAGGGGGCAGAATAGGGAATCTGTCTCATAGAATCATTCAGGTTGGAAAAGACCTCTAGAATCATCTAGTCCAACATTCTTTGAACATCTCCCTAACCTCTGTGGAGTGGCAGATTTGTACAGATATTGGTGAAATCTGTTTTCTGTAAACGTACACAGCTTTAAGGGTGGCTGACAAATGATTCTGATGAACCAACACTCTATATAGAGTATTCCATACACCAACAATCCTAGGAACATCCATACGTAGAGAACAGTTGAACTTTGGAGCCTGAACTTCCAGAGATGCTGCCAATGGTCCAAAGATTCCTGTGGTGTTTGTTTCATTTGCAGATGGCTGGCCTGCAGATGGGAAGAAAAATCTATTCCATCAATGAGGACTTAATATTCCTACGCCCATTTTCAGAAGTGGAAACCATCTTAAGCCAGTCCTTCTGCTCACGAAGGCCGCTTAGGCTTCTGGTAGCCACCAAATCAAAAGAGTAAGTGCCAAGATATGCAAACAGAGAAGATTATCTAGAAATATCGATGACTCAGTATTTCTTCTACAGTTTGTAGTGAAAATTGTGTGAACACTGCTGTTCAGTAGGAAAGCAAATGACATAAATGAAAGATACAAGAGTCACAGGTTGTTCTTAGTGATGAATCTTTTGAGGTGAGAACAGATGAGGATGTATTTGCTTTATACTGCAGTTAACTTGTGGCTTCTTTGTACAGAAAATCACAAAGATTGTCATTCTGTCTCAAGTGTGAAGCTTCTCAGACTCTAACATGTGCAAGGGGAAGCAAGTTCCACCTCATTAAAGCCTGGCTTATTTTTGAGGGACTTTAACGATATCAGCCCTTACAGTTTTTCAGTCCATTATTGTATCTGATAATGAGGCTTGGCCCTGTTAATGTCTTGTGCATTTTTGGATTCTGTAATCGCAGAATTTGCCATAGAATTGAACCTCTCAATGAGCACTTGATGCTGAATTCTAGTCCGGGATGTCTTGTCTAATATATGTTTGGTTTTTTTTTGTAACGGAAAAGATCCTCAGCTGTTATAAGTCAGCACAGCAGCACTGAAGTTGGCCTAGAAATGGAAGTGAATATAAAGATCATAGATAGTTTCTGTCCTGTGTTACTCACTTAAAGGTGTAATAAATTTGGAAGTGCCAAATTTTAATTAACAAAGGGAATCTCCAATCTGCCTTGGAGAATGGAGTAGTTGATTTCTTCAGGTCTGTTTATCTGTTATTTATTTGTAAACTGTGTGGGTACTTTCTTTAATCCAAGGCACAGTTGTGAATGCCAGGGAAAGATGCTGTTAGAACTGCCTGGAGCTCTGGCAGCCTAATTTAAAATCCTGCTTTCTTTTCTCCTTGACTTGCCCACAGGATTATTAAAATCCCAGATTGTCCTGAAGCACTTTGCTTTCAGATACGGGGAGCAGCACCGCCGTATGTTCATGCAGTAGGAAGAGGTAAGTAGAAAGGCTGTTGTCCAGTTAAGCTTGGAGTACAGCTAAATATAGTTACATGTGTATATAAAGTGTGTGCGTCTGTGTGTATATGTATATATCAAGAGAGATCAAGGCTTCATTGTCAAGCTTATTCTAAACAAGTTCTGACAACTTACTGTAATGACCATAGTGAGTAGGAACCCCTGTCACAGAGAAGGATCACAATTACCTATAGAACCACAGAACAAAGAGACAGTTCCTGCCTCGAAGTGCCTATACTCTAAATACAGTGTAAAAGAATGGTATGATTATTATGAACTGAGTGTTGTGTCACTAATCCCAACCACACAAAACCAGGAATAATTTAATTCTGCAGTTGAAGAACATCGGTGATGCTGCAACCCACCGTACTGTGGAAAGACTCTTCAAGAAAGCTCCTGCAAGTGACAAATGCACTTGCTTAATGAACCTGACCTTATTTCTTCTAAGACTAAGATACAGCTTTGCAGCCTCAGGGAGTAAAAACTTAAAACTGATGTGGCTGAGAGAAAGTTGAGCTGTAATGCTGTCTGTTGCTTCCTCAATATCTTTGCCTGTGGCCAGCCACAGTTTGGATCAGTGTAGTTCTGAATGTGCTGTGGGATCAGCAGGTTGGTAGACAGGTCATGTTTGCTAATGGACATCACGAAGTATGATACAAGACTTGGAAGACTACTCCCTTTACATTGGCTCATACTGCTATAAATTACCGATAGAAGATAGAGGTGAACTGCTTTCCGTGGCCTTTTTAAAAGGAGAAAACAGTTTGACGGAGATATTTACTACTTTTGTAACTGAAATGTGAACTGAGCTAGAAATAAGCACAGCTTTAACCTTTATTTTCCACAGATGCAGAAAATACGACCTCTCAGCCATGTACCACTTCCTTCCTTCAGAATACATGTATGCAGATACGTGCAGTTTGTGCACAGACAGCAGGCAGCAGCAAATGAAACAATCCATCTTCTTAGGGAGACACATTTGTTACGCTCTGCCATAATAGCCACTTTTTAACAGTCTGAAGAATGCAAACTGGAAGTGCCAGCTAGAAAGATTCTTCATTTTCAGGATTTTGCTAGCGAAAGAGAAACTGCATTTGGAATAAAACTATATGAATTTTTAATGATGGTGCCTTTAAAAAGTTAATCACCTTAACTGTTGATTTCTAGGAGCTGGATTCGGGTCTGAATCGTATTCACATGAAATCTGGAATAAATCGATTGAAGCTGGTTCTTGCACTCTAGACTTACTCTAGTTTTAACACAGCCTTGTTCTCGTACCATGGCAAACTGTGTAACATCAAGTGTTCTGTGTCTTTCAAGTGCCACAAGGTGAAATAAATAACGGCATACATTTAAGCAAGACCTCACTTAATGTAATCATAAGCCTAGAAGAGCCATATAAGAATCCCAAATGATTCTCCACAGGAATTTCAATTTCTAGCATGAATGCATTTAGACCTAGGAGGTCTCTATTTTCCCCAGGACTCCTGAAAATATGAAGGATAGATGCAGGATGTTTTCCTTATGGAACAAAGCTCTTAGAGTCAGTACTTAGTAGCAAAAGCATGGTAGCGCTCAGCTAGCTCTTCTTCCTCAACCTTTGCAAACTTTCCAGTTTTCTCTTTCACAGTCACGTGGCTTTACTAACTCTTCTGCTGTTGATTTCTCAGGTTCTGAGGCTGCAGCTGCAGGACTCCATCCAGGACAGTGTATTTTGAAAGTTAATGGGAATAATGCAACACATGGAAATTACATGGAAGTTCTGGAGCACTTTACAGCCTACAGGACCAGGCAACAGGAAGCACTGGTATGAATACAAAACCTCAAAGGAAATTCATTAATTCCTGCCCTTCTTCTGTCTTCCCCTTCTGTGCTTTTATCCTCCTTGAATATTCAGAAACACAATATATACATGTGTCTCTTGACTGATTTACTCCCACACCAAGGCCCTTGCGTAACTGAGGGAGCTAATTGCAGTTGCCTATAGTTGCAAAACATCTACAAATAATATGTATGCCAATGCATACATTGCATACAGTACTGAAATCTAAGTCTCTTGAAAGGGATTGTACCAGTGGGTGTACAGAACACATGAAGATGCTGAGGAGGACAGAGTCCAGCAAGCAGCATACACTGCATATCTGAATGGCAGTCATCCCGGCTCCAGCAAAGAAGACTCTTCACTGGAAGGAGTTGCAGAATTGGATCCCCTTCAAAATAGTCAACAAGAATCAGGTAAAGATTCTCATGGAGGAAGGAAACCTAGGGATGATTCAGTGGCTTCAGGAAGGAAAACTGCAGTAGAAACAAAGTGTGATCATTATTCTAGAACCTCTGTTGTCTTAGTAAAGATTTGTAATACAGTGAGGTCTGTCAGAGGAAGTACTCTTATGCTGCAGTTTATTCAGGAGAAGAGAAAAATGAGGTACATACAGAAATAACACTGTGACTCTCTGATCTTCACAAGAGAGCTAGTTTCTGGAATGAAAAGGATCAACGGTTTTAGAATCGTTTGGTAGCCCCTGCAAACCAGGAATTTTTGGTCAGGAGCAGCTGGAGAGGGAAGGTCTGCAAGTAACTCCAGCTAGAATAATTTGTTTTCTGTGGTTTGAGATAAAAGATTATGATTTTAAATTCCTTCGATCTGGAGGAAGTTTTCAGAGCCTGTCACCACTGTGTCAGCAAAAGGTGCGAGTATATTTCCTCCAACTTAGAAAAGTGTAACTCGTAAAAAGCTGCTTTATTTTCATGCTGAGTGCTTATTTGGAAAAGTAGATGTTAGGAGAGAATACTGAAGCCAGACTGAATCCAAAGCACTCTCTGAATGCCATTGGCAACTTCTCTGGGAACAAACACACGTCTGTGTGGATCCCATCTAAGGTCTGGTGAGCCTGGTAATCTAATGGTCATACAGCGCAGCTCCATAGTGGAACAGCTGGAGCAGTGCCCTGCTAGAGGCATGTCAGCAATTCTCTGGCAAATCTCCATCTGACTACAACTTAAATCTGTTTTCTGGTGACAATAGCACTGCTGCGTGTGGAAAATGTTATCTCCTCACCTCGCCCCTGCGCTGCCATCTCAGTCTTACAGCTGCACAGAAAATGCATCTGGAGCATTTCCCAAAATTGGACAGGAAAGTGGCAGTCTTCCAGAGGGTCATTACAAACAACACGACTCTGAGATTAACACACTTCACTTCCCTTTGAAAGCTTCTGCTGGGGTCTGTGTGTCCAAATGCTGAACAGAACTAGAAGAAGTGGCCTGTGTGTGGATGTGTGCATGCACACATGGAAGAACATCAGAGTGTGGATTGGAGCATGTGAATTGTCTAAATCTCTATTGCTGTCTTCAGTAGTGGCCAACAGCACATGTCTTCCTCAGAATACTCTCCCAGCCTCCAGCAGTGCGTAGTTCAGAGGCTCCTTGAGCCAAAGATTGTGCCTTTGTATCTCTGCATTTAATAATACCTCTGAACAGGTTTCTGTTCCCTATGCATGCCTGTGTTCATGTGCGCTGCCAAACATCTCTAATAACTTTTTTTGGTTCCAGCCCAGACACCACAGACCATGAGCCCTCCACTAGTCATTGGTGAAGAAACACCTCTCATTAGCCTGACTGTGGATAACACCCACCTGGAGCACGGCGTGGTGTATGAATATGTCAGCAGCGCAGGAATCAAATCCTTTGTCCTGGAGAAAATTGTGGAACCAAAAGGTTGCTTCAATCTCACTGCAAAGGTACTGGAAAACATACACAGCCAGCTTCCTTTCTAAACAGAACCGGGAAGCTAATGATTTCAGCATTTCTCTGGTGGCTTGGCACTTTGGATGAGGTGGCAAATGGTATTCTCAACCCTGCTTGGAGTTTTCTTCATTAGAACACAACGAGTTATAATAGGTGTGGTGGTTTAGCGGCAGGGCTCGGCAGGGCTCGGGGTTTGCAAGCACCCTGGGCTGCTCGGCTGCCACGTGGTCGCTGCTACCCCCCAGGACAATAGGTCATTTGATGTGAGCAAGTCAGCAAATGCTTCCAGGATTTCAGCTCTTGAGGTAGAGAGAGGGGAGCCCTCAGCTGTGGAATTCTCGCTCTTACCTGTCTGGTAACATGCTCTTTGCTGATACTTAAGATTAATCTTTTCAGGCAAGAATTTGCTTTACCTTGGAAGGAAATCAGTCAGCTTTTTCCAATCTGATAGGCTGGATGGGTCATTAAGGAATCAAGTAGAACTGCTACCACTGAGCTAATAGTAAATGTTTCTGTCACATCCCAGTACCATTATTGTTATGTACCCTGAAAGTAAGCCAGAGGGAGGTAACTTGGGCAGTGCACAGTGGATACTTTGATCCACTTCAATTACTCTAAAAATTTTTGAGGAATGTTTTATAACTGGGGATTAGCTGTGATAGTGGTTCTCAGGCAACTTGTTCTGAAGGTAGATTTATTCAACCATGACAGCCTGGTGGCTTTGCCACTTGCTCAGTGGAAGAGAACTTTATTTTACCTCACTGTACAGTGTCATATCATTGACATCCTGTCTTTTTGTTTAGATTTTAGAGGCCTTTGCTGCAGAGGACAATCACTTCGTAAGGAATTGCAAAAGACTTATATCCCTAAGCAGTGCTGTGGCCACCATGCCTCAGTATGAATTTCGGCAGATCTGTGACACTAAGCTGGAAAGCATTAGCAGAAGACTCACAAATTACCAAGAGGTACAACACTACTAGTTCTTGGTGAAGTCTCAAGACAGTACTTCACTGTGATAACTAGGTCTTTGTATTCTTTATTATTGAATCCAAACTGTTTTTGAGGTAGGTGTCCAAGAGGCTTGAAAACAGCTCTGCACATTACTGAAAGGGCAAGTTTTGAGGGAACAAGACCTTATCTGTAAATCACTCCTTTCAGCTTGTCAGAGCTGTGGGTTATCACATACTATTGGAGGTTCACTTCCACATCAATAAACAAATATGACAACTGAATTATCAGTGTCTGATTTAACATGAACATAAATACAGCGTATCATAGTGTAAACAAACTGTGTGTGCTTTTTTTGTACAGCTACCTGAGCTGTTTGAGAAGAGAGCCCTAGAAGGTATAGATAATTGTTTTCATTTGTTGTTTTATAAGCTTTTCTTCTTTAAATAAGTTATTCCAGCTGCAGCAGAAATCATATGATTCTGGAATAGGAGGCAGGAAGAGAAAAGAATTGTCTGTATTGTGTCAATTTTTTTCAAGTGAAGTAGCGCACGCTTGCTTTATTTCTCCCAGTTTGCAGATGAGTTGAAGACAAAGGTGAGCCCAGCCTTCAAACAAGCCGTCATGGAACCACATTCCCTCAACAGCATGGATTTCTGCCCCACCAACTGCCATATTAACCTCATGGAGGTGTCGTACCCCAAAAACACTACCTCAGCAGGGAGATCGTTCAGCATTCGCATCGGACGGAAACCTTCTATTATTGGTCTTGATCCAGAACAAGGTGATAATTAACTTTCAAATTGTACTGATTTTATCTGCATAAAAGGTTGTGTCTTTCCACTGCTAAGCAAGGTCAAAATAAGTTCCAAAGAAACACAGTCTTGCCAGTACCCTTTTTTCCTCCTTAGAAAGGGCAGCCTCTTGTTTTGTAAAACACAAGCATAGAGAGGTCAAATTATTTTACTAGCTAAGCAGTGTGGTCATCTCATGATAGTGAAGTGTCCTAGAGTATTGTTTGCACCTAGTAGAGGTGACTTACTGACTAAAAAAAAAACTGAATGGGGGCTGATAGTCACGGTGGTGCTGTGGCGAGAAGCTACATTCAAGGGGAAAACATGAGTCAATCTGTAGTGCTGTTTTCTTTTGTCATTACTAAATAAATGCCAAGCATTGGAGCTGAAAGTATCTACAATGTCAAGGGTATCTGTTTTCTTCTAAATAGCTGCTACAAAACATTTGTCCTACAACTTGATCATTTGACTTCCAACATTTCTTCATCATGATCTCACGTAATACGCTTCTGATCCATTGTCATGTGAAGGTCAGAGCGCAGGAATGTTTGGAAGAGACACAGGGAAGAGTAGACTAGCCAGTCTTCTGGAGAATGGCATTGGCTATTCAAAATGAGGTTGATAAAGACGCCCTGCTCGCTTGAAGATATTAAAATTCCATAGTATTGCGAGCTAACTGTCAGCATTTTTAAATTAAAAGGAATTTTATTTATCTTTTGTGAGGATTCAATCTTGTTTCTTTATATATATTTATGTGTGTGTGTGTATAAACATTTGTAAAGCTGGAATAATAACTCAGACCTACTCCTGAGACCCTGAATTCATTAACATTTTAACAAATGCTTTTAGATACTGTCCATGTTGTTTCTATGAGGATATGTGTGGACAGTTTGCATTTTGCATCCTTACTTAAATAATTCAACCTGTTTCTGAACTGCAGTAAATTAAAAACATCTAGTTGGCATCCAGGAAATAAACCCTTTTTTTAAAAAAAAAAAAAGTTTTTTGCATAGAATGTAATGATATAAACTACTGCCACGAAATTTTGTTTTTTGCTGTTAAACTTCCACCTATTGTAAAGTATCGTTATTGGGATGAACTGGGAAAGTCATGAGAGCCATACTAACTAGACCCTTCAATGTTTAGCAGGTACCTTAAATCCAGTCTCATATACTCAACATTGCATCACCACTATGGCTGCACCATCGTGGAGGTGTCTGACCCCAGAAGATGGAGATCTTGATGGTAGCTTTGGCCAGCAGAACGGAGGAACAGTTCAGGAAGAAAGAGGACTCAGCTTTCTGCTGAAACAGGAAGATCGGGAGATACAGGACTCATACTTGCACCTTTTTAACAAACTTGACATTGCAGTGAAGGAAATGAAGCAATACGTCATTCAGATAAATAAGTGAGTAGAGAATCCTGTATGTACTGCAGGGAGCAGTTCTGATAAAATGGAGACACAGGTCTCAGGAAACACGTGGTGCGTGTTGGCCGGCTGGGCTGCTCTGGCTCTCACCCATTCACACACGCACTTGCGTTACGGCTCCGCGCCAGCTGGGTCAAACCTGCTCCTGTGCCAGCCCACCACTGTAGGTATTACTGTCCTTCGCTCCTAGAAATCTGCCTGAAATCAACAGCCGCTGTTTTGCTGACTGTATGTTCCAATATAAGAATCTATTTGGTGCCACCAGCAGTTTTGTAGAATTCCATACAGATGTTATCCCTACCCTTGAGGTTTCATCTGTCATAAGGCAGGCTCAGCAAAACTTGTGATTTCCGGCAGCTTTCTCTGTGGCACCTTTCAGGGCACCATGGTTACAGTGATTAAGCTATACCTTATGGATGGTGTGTACCTATGGGAACAGGGCCTTCTCAAAACTGAGATGCATGGGTGTCAATGGACCCCTTTCAGAGCTTGCAGTTTTACAGAGCTGGACTCTGTGTAAAATGCTGGCAAGGTTGATTTCACAGAGCTGAATTCCAGCCTTAGTCATTATACCTCATTTGTGAGACTACCCCCCAGTCCCTGAGAGCTGTATGTTCTACTTTTGCAGACTTTTGTCCACCATAACAGAACCTACAGAAGGTGGTGCCTGTGAGCCACCATCTACTGAGGAGACATCTCCACCTTCCCTGGGAACAGAAGAGAGTGATCCTGACAGAGCTGAGCATGGTGGAATCAAGAAGGTCTGTTTCAAAGTTTCTGAGGAGGACCAGGAAGACTCTGGGCATGACACAATGAGTTTCAGAGACTCCTACAGGTTAGTCGCAAGATTGTGCCACTTCTATCTTACTAATACAATATTTTGAAGTTCTAATCCAGGTATGGACCCAACAAGCAGGTTATTTTCCAGTCAGTCAATGATTCTATGTTCACTTAGTAAAGTGTTCACTAGCTATAGTTGTTTTGTTACAGTTATTACCGTAGGGACACACACAGCAAAAAACTTTTTCTCATAACAATACAAAAATACTAACACTTCTAGAAAATTGAGTAAAATGAAATAAATAGGTCGAGAGTGACTTTCTCTTTCTGTATTATATATCTGGAAACCACGGAAGCTCAGCAGAGTTTGCAGACTGCTTGGTCTTATAATAGCCACTATTTCCCCAAAAGTCTAAGACTGAGAAACAGAAATGGACACAGAGTTTTTTTTTTTTAATGGGCCTTTGAAACCACAAATGCAAACATTTATTCAGGTGTCGCAAAATCTTGGTTTTGGGACATGATTGGCTGCCGCTTCTCTAGGAATATTTGATACCAAAGGAAATCTCACACACTTCAAACTTGTCCTTCTTGGGAGGAAACTTTTGGAAACTCAGCTTCAGAAGAAATGGAATAAGAAGTTGCAGTCATTTCTGACCATTGCAATGTTATGTCTTTACGAGGCCGTTTTTACATTTATAGCAAGGCCATAGGACTTTGCCTGTACGAAGGAGTGAAGACACTTTACAGTGAGCTGGGAAGATTACAGTAACCTGAGTGAAGGATGTGTCTGTGAAACTTCCGCACTACAGACCTGATTCTTCCCTTGCTGTTGATTTTATACAGGCGGGCAGAAATGACAGAATCAGAACAGTTTATGGTGGAAAGGGTCTCTGGAGCCCACACGGTCCAATCTCTCCCTCAGAACAAGATTGGTTGCTCAGGGTCTTGTCCAGTTGAATATTAAACATCTCCAAGGATGGTAAATATGAATCAGGAAAAGAAACAGAACCAGCACTTGCAGTGTTGAGATCTGTGGTATCTATGTATTGTGCTAGATTTAAATCTGCACGTGTGCTCTGAAGGTTTTTTATTGAAATCAGCTGTATTTCTTTCATTGTCAATAGGAATCCCATTTATGAACCCGCTTAGTTTAATGGTTTCTGTAATTGAAGCTAATCTATTCTGGGTAACAACGTGACATCAAAAACAGTCTCTGTGGGTCTGTCACTTGTTCCAAAATTCTACACGTAAATGTAAGATGAGAAAGATTATTATGTCTTATCTTTATTAGACAGGGGCAGAGAATTAAGCGTTTATTACAGATAATAGTTACTCAAGGGGGAATAAGATGTGTTTTGATCTGAAAAACTGAGGAACTACAAAAATAAGCAAATTACAGGTAAGGAAATACCTTGTTTGCGTTTGCTGCGCTTCTCCCTTTGGGATCATTTGGAGGTGTAATTCAAATTTCATAAGGGTTTGTACTGTAGAGTAGTTGCCATAAGTATTAATCTCCTTCAGAAAAAGATCGATTTCTTTGACAACAGGTTTAACAAAGGACAAGCAAAAACCCCAGTTTGGGTTCTTTCAATTGCTCTTATATTTTTATTTCATCCAGTCTAAAACAAAAACAGAGTAAGAGACAATATGGAAAATTTTGTAGGCTTTGTTTTGGGCTTGTACCATTAAAAACACCGTGTCACTTAATTGGAGCAGGACAGAGTGAGACCCATAGCCGTTTAGATTACTTTTGTAGTTACAGTGAACTTTAAACAGAGAAGATTCATTCCAGGTGTGCATGAGCCAACATTGGTGTGAAGCCAGCTGTAGTGACGACTCTGCTTCCTGAGAGTTTTAGGATCTGCAGAGCCTGATTCTCCAGTGGTACAGATTCCATAAAGTTCCTCTCCCTTCTCCAAGATCTGTACTACCAGTTTCAATATATACTGGAGTTGGATGCTGTAATATCCTGAGAACTAGTAACAAATGTTGAGTTTAGTGGAGATTCAGTCTCCTACATTTTAATGATTTCTCCTTGCTCGATGCTCATGGAGCATGTTTAATGCTGCGATCCAGATGAGGTCTGTGGTTGGAGGTCCATTTTCATCACTGATAGGATCCAGGTGATATATGAAGCATTGAGCAGTCACTACAAAAGGAAAAAGACATCCTCTTACAGCACCAGCCCCAGAGGCCTCCTTAGTGGTTGTTCTGTGCATATAATGAGTGTTTCTTTTGTATATGCATAACAGAATCCGTTTTGGGGATTGCAGTGTTAATAAAAACAGAACAATAGCATATTAGAGACTGGGCATGAGGACAGCTCTTAATCGATCGCCTTCTTTGCATTTTCCTAGTGAATGTAACAGCAACCGGGACTCGGTGTTGTCGTACACCAGTGTACGGAGTAACAGCTCTTACTTGGGCAGTGATGAGATGGGGTCAGGTGAGTGTGTCCATAGGTTACGTGCACATTTCTCATACCAGGTGCCTTAGCAGAGTTGATAAGTCTTTGCTAATTATAAACACTTGCATGATTAAGTTGCAAATGTGGTTTCTTCAGAAATAACCCCAAGAACATAACAATAGAGATTTGTACCTTTTTTAATGAACCACAGGAAATTTGGAATATGGAAGGGGTATTAGGCAAGGATAAACTTGTTTCGTTATTAGACATTTGCATTATATGAAAAATCGTGAGAATTTTGATCTATGAATTGAAGATAAAGCAGCAATCGTTTTCCAGCCCACTCCAGTGTGATGGTGTGTGCTTGTGTCATCTGTGGCCTGGTGGTTTGTAAGCCAGTTAAAAGCTAAGTCTTTCCTTTATTAGGAGATGAGCTTCCCAATGATATGAGGATTCCTTTAGACAAACAAGACAAACTTCATGGCTGTCTGGAACATCTTTTCAACCAGGTTTGTAGAGCATTACTCTTCCACAGAATTGCTTTCTCTTTATTGATGTCACTACAAGAAATTGGAGGTATTAGACGGTTTAATGAAAACCTGTTTTGAGGGAGGGCAAACTATCAAGATTTTGGGGTAGAATGGAAGTGAGTGTATTATAGGACAGTTTGAGGAATCCGTTTTGTCAACAGGAAAGTTGTGTGATTTAAGCAAGGTTGACCTGCCTTATCTCAGGCATTAGACTACAGGGAAAAAAGCTGTCATAGAAAAAAGGAAAGGTGAACACAATTCTAATACCTTGAGTGATCTAAATGGATCACATTTACAGATCTCGGGAGAGTCCTCACACGTTCAGCCAACAGATGTCTTTATAGATGTATAGCACGAGATAATTGTGTTGTATTATCTTTTATCTCATCAGCATGTAGATCATCGTGCAAAATGCTGTGTTCAGTGTGAGGCTCCTGGGGCTAGTTCATGGTTAGAAAGTCTTAACACTATTTGTCAGTGAGAAACCATTCCAAAATCCAGATAGTGTAATGGCTTTTGCATTTCCTCACCAGAGCTCTGCTCAGATTTTCCTCTGCAAATCTTACTAACGCTGATTGAAAACATTCCAATTGTAGGTCGATGCAATCAATGCACTTCTAAAAGGACCAGTAATAACTAAGGCCTTTGAAGAAACCAAGCACTTTCCAATGGACCACAGTTTGCAAGGTAAAGAAAAAGTTTTGATTGTATTGAATAAAGTGATTTGCTAGGACTTAAGAGCTTAACATGAACGCAAGTATGCTATACAGCCCCACAGAGGTAGGTAACTGTGCAGTCTACCCAGTCATACATTCATGGCAGGTACCCTGTCTGACCGCTGAAATTCTGCAGCCTTAAAAGGTCATTTTCACATGAATTCCTTCTGAAACACACACAACACTTTTCTCTTACATGCAGCTGAGTCCTCACAGCTCTTTCACAAGTCTCCAAATCTATCCTTTGATGTGAACACAGATAAGTATCTCAAAAGGTACAAGGTAGAGATAAGCCAGATACAAAGTAAATGAACACTCTGATAAGCTGTTGAGGGGCTGACCACTGTAGATCTGAGGCACCAAAAGGTTCTGCCTGAGTTTGCTTAATGACTTATTCTGCTTTTCTTCAGATGGGTAATTGCCAGAGTAAACTCATCCTCACATGACGCTTATTTTGAAAAGTGATTCCCATAGAGAGCAAACAAATGATACGGTGTTTTCTTTTCCTCAGGGAGCATGATGAGACTTTGGTCTTAATGATTTTGAGCTCCAGGATGTGGTTTCTTCTCACTGATAGACAGGGCTTAATTTTCTGAACATTTGCTGCCCTGCTTTTCCCACTTGAAATGTGAAATATTTCCTGCTATTCCTACTGTACTTCAGGTGCTGTAGTCATGGCCCCTGCTCCTGCCGTTGACACACTCTATTTTTGAGTTACAGTGGCAACCTCTAGAAGAGGCCTTTTTCTGCTCTTTTCTCCTGTCTCCAGAAATAACTCCTGTGAAGTTCTGTTACACGAACTCATCTCTCCAAACACATTCACATTTATGTAGAATATGTTAATCTCTCCATGCACTGTCTGAATTAAGAAATAACAGACACCCTGTGTTCACTTCCTTTATTTTATTTTGCTTAAACAAGGTCTCATTTATTGAAACTAGATTAATTACACTGAGAGAGTCTTTTAGCTAACTGAAGATCCCATGTCTGTCCCACTAAGGAACAGAGAAGCCCTGCGTACGTTCAGCTGGAATCCCAGACCGAAGTGTCTGTTTGCTAGCCACCACAGACACCTTGCAGTGCTGCATGTACATCCAAATGCTGTCCCGTTTCTGTCCAAGAGCAGTTATTTGGCACAGTTTTCCTGTGCTTCTCTGTCCACTTATGCATTTTATCACCAACAATGGAATGTTTGGCTCAGCTACATAGCTAACTAATGGAGAATAAATCTTCTACTCTAATTAGGTTCCATCAGGTGAACTAAAGTAGAATATTTCATGCCATCTCATCAGTATTATGGGATGTGACAGCTGCAGGCAAAAAGTTGATCTGATTCTGCACAGCCAGAGACTAGATCTGCCTGATACAGCTGCCTGCACATGACTAAAGGCAGAGAAAAAAGAAGAGAATTCTGTGCTTTGTGAGTAGTGCAGAGCTCCCTCACTCTGCGTGTCACCTATGGACGTAAGTTTAGTCCACAGTCTTGAAAACAATGCTAGGAGAGTGCTGATGATGAGATTATAGGAAAGATCTTTTCCTTCTGCAACAGGAAGGTTCTGTTTAAGAGCCTCTTCTGTTCACAGTTGTACCTATTGATGATGTGTCTCTGCTTTCATCTGTATACATGTTATAGCTCATCAGTCACTCTCAGCTATGTAGCATTTCCTTAATGGCTTAACAAACTCCATCTTTTCTAGAATTTAAACAGAAGGAAGAAACCACAGTTAGGTGCCGGAATAATATTCAAGCCAGTATTCAAGAAGATCCATGGAACCTTCCACTGCGCATCAAGAACCTTGTTGAAATTATACAAAAACATGTGGAAGGTCTGTAAATACGGAAAGGTTTGTTACTGGCTTCAGAGAGAAAAGATCTTGATCTAATTGAGTCTAGCAGTTCGTTTTATCATTGTATCTCAATTTGTAGTAAGGCCGTACTGGCTCTGGAGCAGAACGGGTAAAACAGGTTGTTGTGTGCAGAGTGCCAGTGCATATGGTAAAATCTCACCTGTGCAGCAATTCCAAAGAACTCCTTCCCTTATTTTATTCCATCAGCCCATCCAGACAGAATAACATCAGACTGATCTGTTTCCCCGTGCTAAAACCATTGCTTCGTTCAACTGAAACAGGAACCAAATCTGATGTTTAAAGTCCAGAGCACTGGACAGAAATCACCTCCTTGGGGATTTGTCTATATGTGCAATTTGTTTCCAATAATGCATAGTAGTTAACAGAGCATGTAGCCTGTAAAATTATCGATTTACACCTTGTTTCTTTTCCAGCCATTACCATGTCTGTGCAAGTAAAGACTTCTAGAGTGAATAGAAATGGCTGTGCAGGGGCTAGGAACTGTGGGGAATGAGGAGACTTAACCAAATGCAATAAAATCTGCCTCGTTGTCACGTTGACCAGAGCATTCCTTTTCTTCTCTGTTTTAGATGGGAAGAATCAGCTGCTTTTGGCCTTGTTAAAATGCACAGGTAAGTTGTTGCAATACAACATCAGATATACAGGAGTCTCTAAACACAGTCTATATGCATGCATGTGCATACCTCAAAATGTTATGGTTTTCCTTAGCATTTAGGTTTTTTCCTGGCATTTTATACTAATACTTCCCATGCTCTGCATCCAGGGCAGCCTTTCCATTCATCTGACATCTGCTCTTCAGTTTACGTTATTTCAATTTACTGTAGGCTGCTTGTGGTACCTGGCTGGCCGCTGATGTTTCACAAGTACTGTTTTTCTTTTTACTGTCTTCATTTTTTCCTTTGTGCAATCCTCCTTCCCAGATGGCCTTTACTGCTTCCTGCTGTGGTGAGAACATGCAGCAAAATAAGACCTATTGCACAACTTTCTGGGAGACCATGGACTCTGTCATCTTTCCAGACAGAGCAGGCATGTTAGGAGTTAGGATTGTGTATCTTGAAATTATAGCCAGGAGCAGATGAAGAACCTAAATGTGCAGGCAGCAGCTAAATGCACTGTGGACATCATTCATCTGTCACCGTGCAGAAACATTGTGTTTGCAGAGCAAGGGACAGGCCTTGCCCAGCACGTGTGGTCTTTTTGTAATTGAAACACCTAATTGGTGTACTTTTGTTTGAAAATGAGGTAATAAATAACTGGAATAGGCTGTCATCATTTCAGGGTGCCAGGCTTGATTCTCAAGTCTTCATAGAATGAAGATGAGAGATTTGTATGGCTCTAAGTCACCTCCTAGCTCCTGCCAGGGCTGGTCCATGAGACTCTCCAAAGCAGCCTGTGGCATCAGTCTAGTGTCCATAAAGGCTGTTTTACTGGTCGCAGAGATAATGACTCCCTGCGTCTCTACCTGTGCTCCATCTCCTGCAGCATTTCCATGAACATCCTTTGGAAAGAACAGAGGAGCAGATGGCACTGAACTGGCTGTGGCAGCTTTATGGCACCAGGGATTCCCTTGCCTTGAGGGCAGTCCCAAGCCCTCTTTGCCTTACTTCCATCGGTGCAGAGGTGTGCTGCTAGGAGGATTGGCTGCCCTTAAATTGAGAGTATGGCCTGGGGCCTGGAGTGTATTAGTCATTCTATTGTTTTATGCTTTTTAAAAATAATCCAGAGCTTCAAAGCCTCTGGGTGCTGTCTTTGGCTTCTCTCTCTGGGGAACACTTGCTGTGACGATGAGAGACTGCTGTACTGCAGTGCCTGCTAGAGGAGCCTGGGGTGCCTGGGAAGCAGCTCTTCACTTATTCATGTGCCTTTTTGGCCTGCAATCCCCTTAAGTGTGACGAGGTTGATTTGACCAGCATGTGGCTGCCTGGCAGGCAGACTGGAAGCAAAGTTAACGCAGGGGAAATTCTCCCAGGAAACATAAACCAATTGGTACCGTATGGGCGGGACCAGTCAATGCATTAAGCATATGGGAAGCCCACAAAATACAGATGGATGAGGGAAGATGAATCTCTAATAGCCCAGGAGAGAAGTAATGGCAGAGAGCTTCTTTCAAGAATTCTCTTGCTTCTGTAACCATAAAAAGAAGGGAATCAGTCCAGATATGGCACTAAGGAGTTACGGCTCTTCCCAGTCAGAGAGTGAGCATGCAGATGGCAGAGGTAGTCCTAGACAGTCAAGTGGACTAGAAAATTTTCAAACAGGCATTTTCTCTGGCAATGTCATCCTTACACACCCAGGTCACACAGCAAGAAGAGGTTTTCTGTTAAGTCTGGGCAACGCTACAGCAGAAGCCAAACATGCACACACACACGTGCAAACTGCCTCTTTGGCAGTGAGATTAAACACAAGTATACTCATGACTTCTTTGTGCTTCTCTCCCCTTCTCTGGCAGATACCGAGCTACAGCTGAGACGTGATTCCATCTTCTGTCAGTCTCTTGTGGCTGCTATTTGCACCTTTTCAGAGCAGTTACTGGCTGCTCTCAACTATCGATACAACAACAATGGGGAATACGAGGAGAGCAGCAGAGACGCCAGCAGAAAATGGCTGGAACAGATAGCAGCCACCGGTGTTCTGCTAAACTACCAGTCTCTTCTCTCCCCTGCTGTGGTAAGATGAACGGTCGTGGCATCCTTGGGTCTGCTTGCACTTGCCTGGGTGCTGCTCTGCCACTCTCAGCCCTTCATGCTAGCAGCATGTTTAGACTCTCACTACAGCAACTGACAACCATGTGCCAATATTCCATATCCCATCATTTTCATCTCCTCACAAATACTGGACCCACTGCCGCACTAGAACACGATGGGAATCTGTGTGTCTCCCTGTTTGGAGTAAGGCTCGGTTGTTGGTGACGCGTGTGTGGCCTGCCATCTCCTGGTGAAAACACACATTTCGGCCAATAGGTAAAAAAGTTCTCAGTGTTTCAAGATTTTGGACAACATGGAAACTGAGGCTTTTGTTCATACACCGAATACACTTAGAGAATAGACAGCCTGCAGTCTTGCTCTCACTTCTGTGGTGCTGGTATTTGAGGCACTGTGTCTAAAGAGGAGCAGAGCTGGTCTTACACAGCTGATCTGCACCTAATAAACAGACAAGGCACAGCTACAGTAGGTAACCTACCATAACTGAAAAAATGTTAAGAAAAAAGGAACAAAAAAAAGACAGGTAGCTCTGACACTATAGAGAAGCAACCTTTGGTTTTTTACTTTTTAAACACTGTAGGTTGAGTTTGATTTTTTTCAAATACAATCTAAACTATGTGTATGTAGCTACTGTTTCTTCATGTTGCATGGAACGTATGGACATTTACTTTGCAGTAACTGATAGGCTATTCTTCACATTTGTATGATCCCTTCAAACTTATCCAGTCCTTAAGCCCCCCTGCTCTCTGTGAGTCACATCAAATGACATCTAAGCAAAGAGTAACTGAACTTGTATCACAAAGTTAAAGAGCCATTAGTAATTACCTGGCTGGAGTTAATGGAAAGTTCCACATTCTGCTCTAGGTCTCCTGAACCCAAGCATGCCTATAACAACTTTACCTTCCTGCCACTGATCTCTTTCTGGTAGATTATAACCTATTTATATCGATCTTTTTGCTCTACAGAAGGAGGAGCGGACCATGCTGGAAGACATCCAAGTCACCCTGACTGAACTGGACAAAGTTGCCTTCTATTTCAAGCAGCTGGATGAAAGTCTTGTAGCAAGTGAGTATTCTCTGTTTCTTTCAAGCTCTTTTTTCTTGTTTGTTTTATGGGTTAATGTCCTCCCTAATTATAAATCTAACAGACTATGTCAGACCTGGAGAGCACTGAGCAGCTTCTCTGAAGCACCATTGCATTTCCTCAGCTTCCACTGCAACCACACAGCATAAAAAGCAGGGCTGACATCGTGGGGTGCTGGCGGCATGTTCTGTGATGTGTAACTGTCCTCTGTGCCAGTGCACCTGACCTGTGTGATTTCACATGCAGGGAGGTAGCTCCTGACAGATGTCTGTGATTCACCGTATCACCTAAGGTAGAAGGACTGTCCCTCCCCAGCCCTGCTGTGTCCTGTGTCCCAGTGCTGCCAGATCTCTCTCCATGTACTGACTGTGAGACGCCATGAAACAAGATGGCATTTTAATTATTAACCATGTTTATTGTATTAGCATCAAACATGACGCCAGGTCATGTGAACGGTATCTTTTTAAGTATAGTATTTCAGAGGCTGTGTCCTCTCAGTAAAGGTTCTCCCTTACTCATCTCATGGAGAAGTGAAGTGTTGTTAGCTAATCTAACAAACTCAGATAGCAATGGTTTCACATTTCTCCTGCTGTGGTAAAGCAGAAAGTGTTTTATCTTTATTTCTCTAGATACTCATGTCTTCTACCACATCGAAGGAAATCGTCAGGCCTTGAAGGTTATCTTTTATCTTGACAGCTACTACTTCTCCAAACTGCCTTCTCGGTTTCAGAACGGGGGAAGCTTGAAACTGCACACGGTGCTCTTTACAAAAGGTGTCTATAAAAAGCTTTCTTGAGACAAATAAGCTAACTGACAGTGCTGAAAGATTGAAAATAAAGAATGACAATGAAGCTCTTGACAAAATGCAGCTGAGAACTACAGACGTATCTAAGAAGCAGATGTTTCAGTTCTAGGAAGACCTGAGGAATGCTAGAATAAGACACAGTCATGAGAACAAGATAGGCCTGTTTGGGGCTTCTTTTTTTTTAATGCCTTCCTGTAAAGGCCAGAGAGACGTTACATTGGACTACATGTGCAATCTGACCTAGTATGGTATCAGGAGCTGTTCCCAGGCTAGAGAAGTGTTTTTAAAAGCGTACACCATGACAGAATCATCTGAGCTGGAAATGGACTGGATAAGCAAATATTCACACCAAAATAAAACACCAGAAATTTCCTTCAAGGGGATACTAATGGGGAGTAATTGCTGTTTGATAGAATGGCTTTCTGTGAAGTTTGCCTTTACGATAGTACCGCTATATTCCCATACCGGGAAATGCATTAAATTTATGCAGTAACAGACTCAGCCTTGACGTGATCCAACAGTCATTGGCTGAGCAGTGAGATGATATAAAGATAAGTAAGTAAAATAATTAAAAGAAAACTAAGAACATAGGTTTAGTAAGATGTTTTCTTCTTCAGCTCTGGAAAGTATGGAGGGGCAATCACACCCAGCCGGATCATCTCCAGAAGAACTTTCACAGCAAATTAATGGTGTTTCACTTGAAAAAGTGCAGCAATACTACCGTAAACTCAGGTATTTTTTGCTTCTCCTTTGCCTTAAAAGACACTTGCTAAGGACTTTAATGAAAAAGAGATTCCATTCCTGATGGTTTCTTGTACAAAGATGATTTTTGGCAATCCTTATTTTGTGTGAAACTTGATAATTTTCTTCCCATAGTTAAGCTTGTTCTGAAGGACTGCACTGTGCAGGATGAAATCCCCATCTAATTTGATTTCAGAATTTTGTGCAGAACTTAATTACATAAAAAAGGGGATTAGGAATATTTTAGTACAGACTCTGTAAATGACTGCAATCAAACTGCTTCAATAAGAAAGCAGATCTTGAAGTACAAGATTTTTAGCACAGCGGCCTCAGATGTTTTATACAAGACACTGTGTACCTGTATGTGCTTGAAATGAGACACACCAGCTAACGCAGCCCTTGCTGCCCTTTCTGCAGGACATTTTACCTAGAGAGATCAAACTTGCCCACTGATTCCAATACTACTGCAGTGAAGATTGACCAGGTATTGTTACTGTATTTATTTCTACAATAAATTCTCTTATAGAAAGTATTACTATTACATTTCTACAGTCCTAGTTGTGGGATACCCACATGGCAGACCTGTACAAACCCAAGAATCATTTTAAAAAAGTTCCCTACCCTAAAGAAGTCATCTTTATTTCTCTGAAGTGTGGCTACCGTTCTTTTGCTTAGAAGAAAATGTGCAGAACTGGGGCAGACGCAAATCCCTTAACTTCGGCACTAGTAAGACTCCATGTGACCCAGACTGCCCCTGCTAAATATGGTAGCTGATATTGGACAGAATGAATTACTTTTCTTCTCCCACAGATGCATGAAAATGAACAAACATTCCGTTAGCAAATTATGCTCTTTTTCACAGTTATAGAAGAAAACAACAGGAAAATAGCACTTCCCAGCATCTCCTGTAAAGGCAACCTGTCTAACTGGGGCAGGTCACATGTGAATGTAAGGCTCTAAATACTACTGCAGGGAAGACACAACCGGAGACTCTTTGCAGTTGTAATATACGTTGTAAAAACAACCTGATTTGTGATAATTGCAAAAAATTGCTCCGAACCTAAGTAACCGTTTGCATTTTTCCACTTCCAAAGTTCATATATTTTCTAAAGCGTTGCTACTGTGTGGCAGTTCCTCATGTGTAGCCTATTGTACTTAGACGTAAGATAAAGAATTGTAAATCTCTTTATAACTGCGGGTGTAAGTATGCCACTGATGCATTTTTTTAATTGTGTTGTTTAGCTTATTCGCCCAATTAATGCAATGGATGAGCTCTGCAGGCTGATGAAGTCCTTCATTAATACAAAACCAACCCAGTCAGGATATTCCAGCAGTAACACATCAGGAGCCGGCCTGCTGCCTATATCCTCTGAGCTCTGTTACCGCCTGGGAGCCTGTCAGATCACCATGTGTGGCACTGGGATGCAGAGGTGAGATTTAGGAAACCTACATGCTACTGGTGTGATGAGAACTTTTGTCCTCTCTAGAGATTTGTGCAATGTATTTGGTTCTGTTCAAAGCAGTTAAAAGGTACATCATAAGGGAATATAATAAGAACCTAAATCAACTGCCATCTTTATTTTAGGGTAGATTGTGACTTCTAATACTTTTGTTAGTAATCAGTATTGAGACACAGGCTTTTTTCTGTTCCAGTGCATCAACCAGTGCAACTGACTGAGCGATCTCATTGCATATAACTTTCAGTCAACATTGTCTTTAATCACACACTTGAAAATGGAAGAAGTTTCTCAAAAATAGCTTTAGAATCTTGGTGTGTGCAAGCCTTGATTCTAAACACACCACTGCTCTTCCAGTGTCTCAAAACTGTTGAGTAAAGAAAAGATCCATCTGTGAGTAACTGTAGATGAACCAATGCAGAAGGGCAGTGAAACAGATCCTCATAGCAGGGATGCTGGAGACTCAAACAATTGCAGTGTCCTGGTGTAATGAGACTGGAAATGCAGGACTGAGGTAGATTTATCATTTTGTAAGTAAAAATATTAAAAGTGTAAATATAAAAACCCCAGCTAACAGGAGTCATACTTAACAGGTGAGTGTCCTGTATGTACCCATTTATACATTTTTAAATATAACCTATGATTTAATACGTCTTGTTCCCATGCTCAGAAGCACGTTGAGCGTGTCCCTGGAGCAAGCAGCCATACTGGCTCGAAGTCACGGACTTTTGCCCAAGTGTATCATGCAAGCTACAGACATCATGAGAAAGCAAGTGAGTATTTGGATGTATGTCTGCTGCATGCCACCATTTTCATCCCAGTAACAGCATTGTTCAAACGCTATTTTGATTTCATGCAGCGCTATTTTGTGCACTGCAAACTCACAGAGCTTCTATTAATGGCTGAATAGCTACACACACATTTGATGGGAACAAATTAACTTCTGCATGGACAGCCATTACAGCAATTAAAATATATGCCTCAGTGTACATTATTTAAAGTGTGTGCCATGATGGTTAGAAAGTAGAGACTATCCAGTGTCTTTAAGACAATTTCTGTATATTAAAAAACCCCAAGTCTCAACCACAGTGTTAAATAGTAGAAATTCCCTAGTGCTAGACAGCAGTGCTTGTAAAGTGCTTTGGGATTAATTCCATCTTTTAAGTAAACACAGATGACTGATGTATTCACCCAATGGATTCCAAATCTTCTAAAAGTGGTTAATGGATTCTCAAATAGAAACCATACTCCCATTATAATATTTTCCCCTAAGGATCAGATGCTTTATCGATACTGTCAGTACCATAAATTCTCTATTTCCTTAGGGACCAAGGGTTGAAATCTCTGCCAAGAACCTGAAAGTGATGGACCAAATGCCACAGTGTGCACCTCGGTAGGTTATTACATATTACACATTTTATCTGAGTGCTGGTTTTAGGTTTCTGTAACAGTTGTGGAGTTCCTGTTGTAGCCAAAGATCTCCTTACTAGTGATAGTGAAAAAAGAAAAAAACCCTGTTCTTCTTTCTCGCTGTACTAAGCTGGGTGTACTGTAGGTTAATCAGCTTTGCTGCTTACAATTTGCAGAACTTCAAAGGTTTCTGCATTTTCTGAATAAAATATAACTGATCAAAGAGAAGGGTCTTTTTTGGACTGTTGCTAAGAGTTGGCAAAGCTAGTGATTGACAGCCATCCGTGGGATGCCTGGAAAGAAAAATAACAAATCTGATTGCAGACATGCAAAGGTAATTATAGGCTAATACTGTTGTGTGCTTAGGAGAGCTTGGCTCTTCAGTTATGGTTTAAGCAGGTTTAAGAGCAAGCAGTTCAACTCAGAGTAGCCACAGAGTAATGCAGCTCTAGGGAAGATCAGTGGCTCAGGGTTATAGATGTTTTTGTCTAGGAGACACCTTTGAAAAGCACTGTACATTTGTGAATCCTGCTGCACCTAACAGGAGCGAGAGCTGTTCATTGGCTCTCTCTGTGAGAGAAGAATGCCTCTGTTTTTAAGAAAAGTCTCTCTTTCTAGCCAATTTCCTCCAATTTCATATATCAGAGAGAAGAGAATATTATTTCAGAAACTGAAACACAGCACTTTCCCACAATGGTAGTAACAAATTCTCATTTGTTATAGAATCAGTCTGTGCAAATCTCAGACACTGCTGGTACTACTCCTGTTAATGGCACTGTTTACATGAGGGCGAAACAGTTCTGGCTTGTAGGAATCGGCACCAGAAAAGATCCAGTGGAGTCTGTGCCATCCCTTCAGACAGAGCAGGAGTATTTGCAAAGAACATACTAGCTCACTGTCAAGAAAACTTCCTTAAAACACTGGTGTCTTATTCACCCATTAAGACTTCTGAGTTAGTCTAAACAAGCCCCACCTCTTTTTTTTCTTTCTATCTGCTCCTCAAAATGTTTATAGGAAATTATTTTAAATTTTCGACACCGTAATGATGCTTACTGTAACAGTCTGGCCTTGGTTTATTTTCTCAGGTACCTTAGAAAGAACAATATTTTGCATTTAAAATCTTATCCTTCTGTTGGATTGTAATTGCTGTTTCAAAAAGAAATAAAGTAATAGTTTCCTGTACCACATCCCCAGTGTCTCACATCAGCGTTTTAACAGCATGGTTATTTTGCCTCATTTATGGCTGTACATTACTTTGGTTCCATTTTTATGACCATAACAGCATGCTATGTTCAAAAAGAAACAGCTTTACAAACAAATCATCAGATGCAGCATTTATCTTCTTTTGTATACACAATAAATCAGAAATTCCAGGACTATTTACTTGGATTATTTCAGGCAATAAAGCTCAGATCCATGTGTTCCTACTGGGTTCCATCATCCTGTGAAATAAAACTGAGCAAAGTTAAAAGTACTACTGATAACTTAATGTTAATTCTCAGGATTCTATTTCCTAGCATTTAGTTTTGTCAAACTCTGTAGTACCAGTCTTGAAAGAGAAGTTTTAAAAGTCTTGAGTTTATTCAAATGTGAAGTAGAAAAATCCAAGAAAAAGCTGCCACAAACAGTCATCTATGAATGACAGTCAAGATGCGCTAAGGTTTAACCACTGGTCTCAAATTGCTAATCTTGTGATGTAAAAGATTTTGCTGAAAACATGATTACTAATCTTAAAGTTTGTTCAACTGTGTCAACAAGCAAATACATTCTTTTATCTGTTTGGTATCCCAGTTTGCATGGGGGTGACTCTCTTGTTTGGGAGAAATGCTTACCTGGGCTTAAACCAAAATAAATGGAAAATGAAAGAAGGGACTTGTTGAAGACTCAAATTGGGCCAGAGTTAAAAGGGAGTGCTGGAAAGTCCCAAATAGTATTTAAACAATGATTGTAAGTACTTCAGTTAATAAATCACTAGTGGCACGTCTAAATTTGCAGTTATTAAAATTGAAGTAGTGGTATTCTTGATACCTGATTACCTCTAAGGCCTGCAGAATCATGAAGGGGAAGTTGACTCTCACAGACTATGCCTTGTTATCATCCTTATGATATTTAATACCATACTCTTCATTTGCCCTGAAGACTCTATAGGTTGTGCCAGCCACCTACAGATGGGGATTTGTAAAAGTGAGAGGCACCTGTGTTGCAGCATCGTTAGAGCATTGAGCTCTGAGCAGCCCTGTCTGAGGACCCACGCTAACTGACACTGATGGTGCTGAAACCAAGGGAGGAAGAGATACTGCTCTGGTTTAACAGGAGCGGAACCTGCTGGACCCAGGCACTGAGAATCTGCTTTTGAGCTCCTGCAGCATGTGCAGAGATTGCTTTGACTTTTTGAAGACCTCCCTGAAACAACTACCGCAGAGCTAAGATGGGTGTTACTGCCATTTGCTCGATGCCTGGAAAAGGAGACCATTATATGTCAAGAAAGTGCAGTTTTACTGATGACCCGTTTGTGCTGCCACCTAAAAGTTGTGGACTTCAGGATACGGATTGGTTAAGAGAAGCCAGAGTGACACATATCTCTCTCCCTGTACTGCATCTGGCATCCATTTAATTGCCAGCATAATTTTGGTCAGTGTCCTTTAGCAGTAGCTTCATAACTACCACTTTTTCATGAACTGACCCGCACTTTTGAACAACTAATAGCACAATCTGTGATTTATTCAAATACGAACATAAAGAATTTCTTCTGGATTTTTCCACTTCAGCCCAGTGAGAACCAACCTCCCTATGCTGCAGAGTATACATTCCATAATACTTGTTAACATTACTTCATTTTACTTACTGTAGTTTTCAGGTTTTTGATTAACTGTTTTTACTAATGCCCTACAATGTACTCTGGAAATACAGTACTATTTAAGAGGAGAGATTGGGAGTGAAGGATTTTAAAGGAAACTTTACAAGGAAAAATACGGTCTTATAATCTGGTTATTTGAACAGATGTAGTTTTTAAAACAGGTCAGAAGAACTATACTTATTTATGTGGAGTGGAATATGTGTTTTCGATCATGTTATTATATATACAAGATTTAAATAAAAATTATATTGTTTAAAATGGGACCAATATGCTGGCAATTACACAGCTACTCCCAGTTTACTGAAAAAATTCTACATTATTTAAAGTCTTTCAGTATTTAAGTAGTCTTTAATACAGTTATTAAGATGTATTAGGGATGCTTTTAAGTTAAAAGAGAAAAGGAATCATGTATATAATGTACTTTATTTTTTCTTCTTTGAAAAATTGTTCTCCATTCTGTCAGTATTATCCTAAACCCAGTAATTTTTTCCAAATTACTGGCTGAAACTAACTGAAACATGTCAGCAGTCTCAGGACAGAAATAATGTTCTTTTGGAGTGAGTGCCTTAATGACAACCCACCCCTAATGAATTTCAGTTGTAGCAGGTCTCAGAAGAAGATGTACAGGAAACTTACATTGCTCTTTCTCCACAGCCTCGTTTAAGCCCGTTTGTAGTTAGGACATCCAGGAGCGCTTTGCAGTGATGTACATTCTAGAAAATAAAGGTTTGGGGTTTTTATTGGTGATGTTGTTTGTTTTTTAGCTGGCTTAATTTTATTTTATTAACATCCAAACCAACTCAAAACTTAAAGTGAGACTTTTTCCATTTGGAAATGGAGGTCTACACTTCAACACAAAATGGCTTATCTCAGCTTTGGGCATGCAGATCGTTCTGAACCTCATTTCTTAATTTTTTTTTTTTTTTTCTTCACTCAGATGAAAATAATTTTGCGGAAGGAATGTGTTTTGTGTAATCTCTTACTTTTAACTGTTTCCTTTGACCTACAGCAACAGGGAACTAGGAAACCCATCCATCACCAGCTGTCAGATACAGGGGCTTGTTACGGCGTATCCATTAGGTACTGCAGCCAGACGAGCAGGTCATTATTTCAATGCACTTTGTTCATTTTAGAAGAGTTATTCTAGCCCTTTGCTGTTTCAGGAAAAAATGGATGTTTCTTTACTGAATCCCCAACTTAAAATGTACATAGTGAAACTGTACTGTAGGAACACCCAAAACTAAAGAGAACACGTGGAGGGAGATCCTCGCTTTGTCCACCTCAGCTCTGTTCAGCGGAACTGCAGCGATTTGCCCAGCCTGGCGAGGATCCCGCCCCACACTCACGCAGTCACTGTAAACATTAAAGATGTGTAGAAGAGTATCTAAGGGCATTGACACTGTACACTGTTCCACACTGAAGTGTACCTGTTATCTCACTGACACCGTGATCGAAGTTTTTATTATTAAAAGTTGGTTTATATTATAAGGAAAGAAGGTATGATCTTATTTTTCTGCTATACCCTGTAGTTCCTTAACTTCCACTGACCAGTTTTAAGCTCCGACATTTGTATGGAACAATGAGGAGTTGAAGGTTGAAAGTGCTGGAGTGCAAGGGAAAAGTTTTGGCCATCAGCTCAAAGTGGCAGTGTGGAGCTCAGCTCTTCCTGTTTGTGCAGTGTCAGCTGCAGATGTGCTTTCACTGCACAGCTCCTGTTAAAGCAGAAAAGAAAAAAACATCTTGATGCTGTAAAATTGCCAGGATTGAATCCAGCGGTGGAAAAAAACAGGTTCAAGTGGAAAATAAGAGGGCAACGCACAAGCCAACCTGCAGGTAAAGAGACTAGACCAGGTCTTCAGGATCTCCACAGCTAAAAGCAAAGTAAGACTCAGGCCTGCCACAGCAGACCAAGTACAAATTTCACAGATCTGGAGCATCTGATAGACTGGAAATGTGGAAAATATGGAAAACGCAGTCAAGATGGAGCAAATGGAAACTAGCAGCATGATGATGAGGTGTGTAAGCAGCTGGCTAAAGGAAAGAAGGCAACACTGAAAAGAAAGTGGGGATGAGGTGGCAGCTGCAAGTGGAATTTCTTAGGTACCAGTCTCATAACTGAATTTGCTTAGAATTGTCATTAATCACTGAAGCACAAGATACTGCGAGGCTGGGGTTGACGTTAAGTTGGGAGGCACTAACCTAGGGAAGGATCAGGGTGCACACCAAAAAAAAAACAAACACCCTGAAAGACTTTAAACACTGAAGAGTGGATAAAATTAACAGGATGAAATTTTACAGTACAGTTGTTAGCTCATGCACTTGAAGATTAACAGATTAAACAATGTGTTTGGCTATATTTCTTGTTAATTGATAATAAAGGGATCTGGGTTATAGTTTGTCACAGCATGACTTGGATGCAATTTCACAGAATCCTGAAAGCTCAGCCTGCATGAGGAGACAGCTTTTCAGTTGGGATGGAGAAGTATTCAAGCCACCGTGCAGAGGCCAAATAATTAAGTGAAATTGCAATAGCTAGATCACAGAATCACAGAATGTTAGGGATTGGAAGGGACCTTGAAAGATCCCCTAATCCAGTCCCTCCACGGAAGCAGGATCACCTAGATCTAAAATGGTATCAATAAAGTGGCTACAATACTGCAAGATAAGCCCAGGAGAGCTTGATTTATTTAGCCTAAGACACAAGTATAACTGATGTCTTTATAAGAAGATAAAAGAGAAAGGTAAAGACAGTTTAACCCTAAACATAAATCCAGCCAGGAGAAAAAGGAGTACAAGCAATCGGGGGTAAATATTGGCTGAAAATTGTTCTGGACCCTAAAAGCTTTTTTTATCCCAGTCAGGCTCTGACAGAAAAGAAATAACTTGGAGTTGCAGGAGAGCCTCTCCGAGTGGGACGAGGCGGCCCTTCCCTGTTCGGCCCTGCCTGGCTGCTGGGCTGTGGCAGGAGATGGTGTGACCAGCCCCTGCTGCCTCCGATCTTGTCTGTGGCATTTGCCAAGGTGTGAACTGCTTTTCAAACCCAGGCCGTGGCTCTCTGTTAGCATTAGACATTTCCATAGCCCAGTATTCATCTGCAGACTGAAGTACGGGGATTTTTAGATGAGAAACCACAGATTTAGACAAATATCTCATTTCTATTTGGAATAAAAAACACTGAAAAGAAAAATCCACCTGAACTCTGGCAAATCCTATTTCCTCTGTCATATTTTCTTATCAGCAAATAGTGCTAACTTGGGAACATATAGAGTGCTAATTGTTATTGGTTCTGAAGGGATTTGAAGATATAAAACATTAAGGCCTAACAATCAGAACGTCACTGTAAAAGTGATTTGAAACACCCCTACTTCCATAACAGCAGAGGGAGTGTTTCATCTGTTGTAACACTTGGCATTATAAATGTCTGACGCAGCTTCTAAGCACCTGGTCACTATTCATTGGTAAAAGGGCCAAAAAACCCCTAAAACCAACAGGCGGCTCATAGCACGTAGAATTAGTGGTAAGATATCAACGATTAATCAAATTCCCCAGTACAATTTGTATCTAAAACTAGTGTTTGTGTGGCAGGGGAGTGTTCAAATAGCAAGTTCAGAATTACTGTTCAGAGAAGGCTGCAGTAGTTATTTACCTTAACACTGAAGAAAAGCCTTCAAACAGCAAAAGGTATTTTTGTCAACTTTTTAGAATGAAAGTCCTGGCTTTGATCAGCAGCAAGAAAGCGTTGTGCTGCCATTGGGTTCTGATCCTTCTCTCCTATGCAAAGATCCTTTCTGGTTGGTGTTGAAGATGATTACCAGCAGTGGTGACGGTACTGTCGCAGCATTGTTACACTACATCACTACAGGAGACTTTTGTTTGGTATAAACAGGAAAAATTCCAGTGTCCCCCAGACATGAATTTCCAAGCTCTCAGTCTCACCACGCTCAATGTTCTTTGCTGTCCTGAGCAGTTCATGTTTCCTCCCTGCTGCAGCTTGGGGATGGAAGTGAGGAACTATTTTCTTACCACTAGGAGCATGAAGATTAAAAGGAGAAAAATGGTAAGTGCTTTGAAACCTCACGGTGCTTTACATATATAATATAGTTCTAATGACTTGGAAAAACAGGAAACTAGATGGAAAAAAGGAAAAAACATCACAAAGACATATATATAAAAAAATCTCTGCTCTTAATTCCCATAAATACATTAATTGAGAGCACTTGGTATAAGGATAGATGAAGGAGACTATTTTTGGTGTACTTGCCCCAGTTCAGGATTCAGAAGTACTGTGCATGTACCATCAAGGAACCTTATTTAACATAGCTGGTTCTGTTAGGGAAAAAGAATAAACTTGTATTTTTGTGTGAAGTTTCTTCAGACTCCTTCAGCAGGTCCTGCTCCTTGATTTGAAGAACATCAGAACTCGTAAGTAAATGCTACGTGAATAATATAAAAATATGGTCTTGGCAAGAGGATATTCAATTTAGATTTCAGATTAGCACCTTTTAGTTTGTAAAAGAATTGATAATTCTTTTATCACACAGTTTGGCATGAGGCTAATACTGCTTATTTAAGGTCCCTCTAATTGTCAGCGTATCTACCCTGAGAATCAGGCACTGATGCCCTGTTGCAGTCAAGTGCACCAGAAGAAAGATTTGTTGGTTCTTGGACCCTGATCAGTTGGAGGGGTTACACCTTTGCATTCTGAAGCCTACACTGGCCTCAGTGCTGAATTAAAGAGGCAGGACACAATTATCTTAGAACAAGAAGTTTGTTTTTCTTAAGTAACCTTTCACAGCTGGTTCTGGATGAGCTAAGGCCAAGAAGATGAAAAATCACTGCACTAGTACAATGTCATAGACCAAACAACTCATTGAAGAGGGTGGAGAACTTGTGAAAGATCCCTTTTACGAAGGGTAGGAATGGCCACAGTGGTCTGACCATAGGTTAGGCCAAATGTAAAATGTTTTTAAAAGTGAATTGCTGATCAGCTCCAGGAAGGTTGCTATAGCAGTAGTGCCTTTACAGCTCATTTTGATCTGAGATCAATGACCTCATCTGGGCAGGGGACAAGTCTGAAGTGACACAACTTGTATCGTGTGTTTTTGCAAGAAACAGAACTTTTCATGGTTTTAGGACAATGTTCCAGAGATGGTATTTTTATATCAGTTTACAGGATTGGCATTTTTCAAATGTTTTGTAAAAAGAAAAAATGTACAGAATATTTGAGAGGATTTTTCCAGCTAAATGTGAGGGATTCTAGTGTACTAATAGTGTTATATTTTTCTTCATGTTTCTGTATCCTGCATTAAGATAAAAGTCTTAATATAATTTTTAAGCTTTCTGTGTTGAATCGTCTAATCCATGGTGTCATTTTAGTATTACTGAGCTTTGTGTGTTTGTTACACTCTAGGCTCTGTGTCTGTCAGAGTTGAAATCAAGTCATCCAGAAAACACTGCCCAGCTGGTTGTAATGATGCGTCTTTTATCGGGGGGATTCAGAGCACTCCTCTTGGGTTTAGAAGGCTGAAAGGTATCTGAACAGGGGACAGTTCTACTGGGTTATTAAAAATACTTGGGCTATTGCTTTAAGCAGAACCTTTTGAACTTCACGAAGATTGACAATGTAAGAAAAACTGATTGTCAAGTCCTTTTTTTGTTTTGTGGGACGGGGGACAATTAAAAGAGCTCCTTCCTGCTGTGTGCAAACTGCATTCTGTATTTATAGGGCATGAACTAAAGAACTAGACCCCTTTCCCCACCTCTGCGAAAACTGAAGCCAGGAAAATATATTGCTGCCTTGGATTCTCCTAACTGTGCACCTAAAACTTCCCTTGACCCTGAGACAGGTCCTCAGTTTTCCCTCAGAGTATTAAACTCAGCTTTTTATGTTCTGATGCTCATTCAGAATACCAAAACCTGGTTACAACATGCATTATTTCTCTGGTGTATGTGCTGCATCACGTGCACGGCAATTCCGCAGTTAGAATGAGGAGGTTCCGCACAGCCAGCCAGACTTACCTGATCCCCGTCTGCTACTCGGGAATGCCTCGTGCCTTCGATGACACACGCAGCTTGTCAGTGCTCTCAGCTGTCTTTAAAACGGGAACTCTTCATTGTCCTGTCTGTCCAGGGGCTTCCATCTGGGGGAACTTTCCAGTCACTGAAAGAATCAAGAAAGAGATTAAATCTGCACACCTGAAAGGCTTCAATAGGTTTCCAAGAAAGAAGGTTTCCAAGCCTCTGACTGCGGTACTTCCTTTCCTTTATAGCAACAGAGAGAAACATGCCAAAGGAGAGATTCAAGAACAGCTTTCTTTGTGGTTTTCTCACATGTTGAGATATCTGAGGTTTTGGTTAATAGCCAAAACACTCTCTCAAACTCCCTAAGTCCTCAAAATCTAGTAGTCTGAATATTACATACTATAAAGCAAGGACAAGCCTCTAGTTTTTAACAGTGGTTTAATTTTCACTTCACTTGCAAGAAACTTAGAGCAGTGCTACTGGTTCAGCAGCTCTTGAACAAGAGACCTGTTTCAGCCTTAGAAGAGTGGAAATATGACATCAGACAGAAGCCAGAGAGAAACAAACTAAAGCCAACACGCCATAGACAGTAGCAATAATGTGCTACTCTCCAAGCAAAACTTCATGACAAAATCAGAGCTCACTAACAAGTTATGCAGAGCAGTGTGTCATGCCTCAAGTTTTAGGAGACACTCTACTGTTCAGAGGCTACTTCTACGTAGGACGAAGAAGAAAAAACAGAAAAACAAGGTAAAAAGGCATAAGGAATTCAAATTAAGAAACAGAGACACCAACTACTAAGCTTTCCTTCTGAGGGTAATGCAGATCACGGAAGGGACACTGAAGTGGTCTTACAGAGATCATTAAGGTCGCTAGCCCAATGTTTCTAAACCCACCAAGAGCTCCACATTTCCCACTTACTCTGTCAGCACTGGTTTTTAGAAAATTCCTATCCTTTTCCCTGGTGAATCTGCCAGGCTTTCTTTCCAGCCTGCTTTCTCCTTTGATCCTAGAGCCCTGGGCAATCAGCTGAAGGAATGAACCACTTCCTTATGGGAAATCAGTTGAGATGGCTGCATTTTTTTTTTTTTTTTTAAATTTTACTGTTCAGGCGAGAGGAAGGGTAGGGACAGTGCCTGTGCCAGTTCTTTGCCTTAAGAGCCTGGACTCAAACTGGCTTGAGCAAAGAACAACTAGTACCAGCAAATCTTCAAAACAAGAACTTGTACTCCCAGTACTAACCCCATCCTTGGCTTGCATAGAAGTGAAGTAAAATTCTGCTGCCTTGGAACAATAGGGCACAAGAGTAAGTAATCCCCATCCAGAGCAATAGGAGCTATTTTTAGAAGGTTTCTGACAACTCTGTTTCCTTGTACAGCTCCAGTGCTGCTGCGGTTGAGCGTGCCAAGGGGCGCTGCCGCAGCGCTGCTGCCGAGCCCCGGGCGCTGCGCTTGCTGTCTGCTCCCAGCTCACCAGCTGCCCTGAGCAGCTGCAGGAAGACAGCTGCAGCCCAGCCAGGCCAGGACCAGCGCACCCCAGAGATCACCTACTTCCAAACATTCACTATAGGGAGACCTAGACTTTAAATCTGCCAGGATAGGGGCTGCCCACCTCCTACAGGCACAAGTGTACACGAGATTTGAGGAGGAAGACACAGTCCTTGTCCTCTTGACCCTGGCTCCACGGACACGACATTATGCAAGACAGTTTTTTGCTACAGCTGAGTTATGGCCTTAATCTTCAGTGTTATTTCCAATCTTTTGTTTTGGTTTTTTAATTGTTGTCCTTGTGCTCCTTAAAAGGCTGGGAATACTCGAGTAATTAACTGTTCTCATCTTACAGATAGCTTTCTATTAAAATAAATGTCTGTTGGTCTTGTAGGGGCTGTTCTGCTCTACACTGACAGTTACGCATCATTATTTCCCCCTGATAAGCAGCAAGTAACAGTTACTTCAGGCTTAGCCTTTGGTATCTACACAGCTTCAGTAAAGTATCTCCCAGGCCCCTCCCACTTCAGGTCATTGTATTTATGCACAGAAAGGTGATGTTTGAACAATGTATTCGCTGCATTGAACATCTCAGTTTCTGTTTTCAGTTGTGTTCTCTTTGTGTTCCTATTGTACAAAATAATACCTTCTCTATAGAGCAAAAAGAACAAATGTTACCTTTCTGCTGGTTTTCCTTCATTTAAATGATTCCTTGTTGAAACTGTAGTTCTGTTGATTTTTCAGCTGCAGAAGGTGTCTCCAGATCTGCCTGTTATTAAGATGGATTCCCTGAGGAGCAAAAAGATGGGAAGGGTAAAACTGGTAAGTGTAAAAATGCAGGATGAACAGGAAATACTCCTAAAAATATTGTTGACAAAATGAAGGTGCAATCCCTTAGGTGGACTCCTGGTCTCCTGGGACTTAGAAAGCACATAATCTGAGCAAAATTGAGCTCCTGAATTAGCTGCAGGAACAAGGGGTAAAACCCATGGGTTACACTAGTCAGGGTGTTGCATGCTAGTTACAATAACCCCAGTCGACCTTAAGAGCTACTATCAGCAATGTTACTGATATAGTAATGCAATTTTTTCTTAATATATCACCTAGGACCACTTAGCCATTGGGGTAAACTCTTCATAGTTACATATCTAAAACGTAGTCCTTTCCCAAAGGAATTTAAAATCCAAAAGTTTGTCAAGTTTTTGCAGGGTGTTGGTATTCTCTCCATCTCCTAACAAAGGAGGTTCGCTCCTATAGACAAGCTAGACAAGAAAAAAACAACCAAAAACCAACCAGTCCTACAACTGTAAGGCTGTACATTACAGGACCAAATCCTGAGTTCCGATTCTTTATCCATTTCCAGCTTGACTGGAAAGCAAGGAATAAACCTCCCGATTCTTACACTTCTAAACCGACGGAAACAGTTCCCCACCCTCTTCCAGTTTGTCTCAATAAAGCTGCTGGTTTCCTTTAGGATACTTTTTCTTCAGCTTACTCTCCTGCTGCCAGTCATTAAAGGTAGTTAGCAGCTCCCTGGCCAGTGCCAATAGCAGAGTTAGGGCTACTTTTCCAGTCACCCTGGAGAAGCTGAGCTGCCGCTATGCAGAGCTGCTTTTTCTAAGAAGTCAAAGCTCTTTCACAGCTCTGGAACAATCCTTTCTGGCCGTCATGATTCACCATTTGAAAACTACTTCTCCATGCCAAAATAATGACTCATTTTGTAAAATGTCAATTAATGCCCTGCAGAGTCTGCAAAAAAATAGGTCTGTTTTTAATGAATTATGATTAAAATTAGTAATTAATGTTTGAATCAAGTGATTATTTTCTTGATCCTGCTTAAAATTAAATTTGGTTATAAGCACTTTGAAGGCAATGAGCAAGGAATCATTATTATATAATCAGCTTTAAATTACTTACATAATTACTTACATGAGTGACGTATTTTCATCTTGAGATAATTAAAAATAATTAGTATGGCTTTATCACAGTTTTAATGTGCAAAAATCAAATTCATATTATTAGTGGCGCTTGAATACTTGCTTTTTTGGATGGAATTTATCTGCAAATTATTGCATGAAAGTTAATGAAGCTATCACATGAATGCATGGCTTGGAAAGAGTGATTTGGAAAGGACGCATTGTTTATCTCTGATCCCACATGAACTCAGCTCTATTTTATTTTTCAAGGGGGTTTATTAAACTTTTCTGAAATAATGAGCAATTTTATAGCTAGTACAACACATAGTGTGGCTTGCTGCAAGAAATAGCAAACCTTGGGTCTTATTTCTTTTGCCTGCTCTGGCATAAATCAAATGTAGATCCCATACAGTCACAATGCTATAGAGTGTATATAGCCCAAACCCCCTAAAATATTAGCTTAAAACCCCCTAAAATTTTAATGTACCGAACATTCCATTAATTCTTGCCTATTTATATGCTATTTCACAAATTATCATGCATTCTCTTACTAAGAGCATTATCATCGACTCAACTAGCTAAAAGACTGTGCTTAAATAGGAAAGCAAGTTTAGGAAAAGAGTTGAAGTATTTTTACCTTTGAAAGCAATCTAACTTTAAAAGGCAATTTAGTTGCCTTTTAAAGCAGTTTAACAGATGAGATAAAAAGGAGGAGCCAGCATAAAGGCATTAGCCAGAAGTGCTTTGTGGACCACATTGATTAATATTGCTCATCAGAGAATTACACCAGGGTTTTGAGAAGCAGTCTAGACCATGGCTGTAGTTTGCTTATTTTTTATAAAGAGGAGATAATTACAAAGTTCAGAACAGAAGTTTGCCAACTGTTCAGGATCTTTGGAGTTTTCACAGCAGCGTCTTGAAACAAACAGTCTTTATTTACCAGCATATTCCTCCAGCTTTAGCAGTCAGTGAGCGCCTCAGCTGAATCTTTTACCACCAGGCAGGCAACACAGGGCTGCGTTCACTGGTGATCTCGCATTTCATCTTCTGTTATGTGTCTTCTTGACCACACTACTCTTACCAAAGATGCTGCTGTGACACCCACCTTTGACATTTTGCTGCAGTGAAATAATAGACATTGCTTATCCCTGCTCGCTAAGGATACTATCTATATTTCCAGCTCCTAGTCTGAGCCATTGCCAGCTCTGGGTTGAGATCAAGTACTCACTGCATCTGCTTCTCCTCTGACTGCGGTTCCTGACTAGCCTGCAGTAATATTGCAATGTATTTATGCCTACAGCATCCCTTACGGTAGGAAGCACTAGTTCCCCACTGTACAGATGGGAAATGAGAACGAGACCTCAGAGATTTAATTCTAACTGAAACAACTGCATTAAAACTGTTGAAAGACAAGAAACAAATGGCAGTTTTCACACACGATGCTGATGTGATCAGCAGTACACTTCTCAGATCTGTCAACACTTGTTCATCAATGATTTGAAAAAAGGGGTAAATAGACTCATGAAAAAAAATTCAGATTATAAACTGTTATTTAGGATAACAAAATCCAAAGGCAACTGAAAAGAGCTGCAGAATAATGTTGAAGTAATAAGTGGCTGAAGTGATAAAATGGCAAATAAAATTTCAATATCAGTATCTGCAGAGTATTGAAATAAATAATTTGGCATTGGATGTACAAGTCAGGTTTTTAATTTGATACCCAAGCTTTGGAAAATCTTTTGCAGTTTTTGTGGACCACTGCCTGGAACCATTATTTCAGAGTTCTGTGGCAATCCTAAAGAAAGTAGAACAACAGAAAGGAAAAGAAACCATAGCAGAAAAATCTTATCAATTCCATGCTATTAATCAATAATTCCACTACAACCTTGAGAATCTGCATGCAAGCAATATGCCCAGTGTCATACAAGAGGTTTCTTCTGCGGCACAGAAATAACTCCGTTTCATCGGAGCCTAGGCTTCCTCTGACCACAGAACCATACTCACGCCTGCCCTCCCTCTCTGTGTATGCCCCAGAAAGCTGCTTGCTGAGAAGCTCTGGGCTTCTCCCTCCATCAAGTGAGCTTCCTTTAGTCTGGGGACTTTTCCCCATTAAAAAAATGTCAGAAGTACTGGTTAGAATCTGCCTTAATTTGATAGGTAGTCTCAAAAACAAAAAAAAAAGCCGTAGGAAACCACATATTTTTAGCGTCATTACTCATTACTGGGTAAGTTTTATTCATAGATACTCAAAATTGTAAAATACATTACATCTCATGGAAATATCTTCATTTAGCAGCAATAAGTAAAAACCCTCTCGGTTTCAACAGTCTTTTTCAGACACAAAAGCAGGCAGGGGAAAAGACTTTATGAGAAGTAGCCATGATTTACAAAACCACAGTCCCACTTAGTATGTCTCTTTCTGATAAAGGTTCCAGGAAACTTCCCAATTTCCAATTAGTAATGGAATTAAAGCTACAATTTCAGTATTCTTCTGCATTAGCAATCCATAACAACTACAGAGGCTGTGCATTTACTGGCTGATAAACAGCCTTATCCCTCTTTGCATGTGGAGAAATTAAATCCAGAGAAGGTAAATTACCATGTCAGGATAGCAAAGGAGAGAACAAGATTCATCTCTTCCTCAGTCTGCAACTTTTTCTGCTGGGCCAAGCCACCTCGCATCTGGCTTCCAGAAAGTTGCAGGTGATCAGCACACAGTCCCTGCAGGCTTTTTCTCCTCCCAAAATAACCAAACAGGAGATAACCATTGAAGTTGTTTATGTTTTTATCACAGTTGAGAATATATTTCTGTATTCATGTTTAATGGAAGTCACAAAAGGACACATGCATTCTTCCAAATTAATGCCATGTTGGAGTGAATCTGAAATCTGCATTGCCAGGTTTTGAAAAATGGTAGGGGGTGAAGAATTTAAACTAAAAAAACTGTTAAGCAAAGAAATTGCCAGTATCTCTTCACAATTATGCTGCCTATAGCTAAAACTGAAAGAAGAATGAATTAAGAATACTAGGCTAGATTTTTAATGCTGTCTGGAGTAGTTGGATCCCCTAAAGAGAGAAAAGAAGGAAATACTCAGCAGCACTGGGATAAATTGGCTGGTTTTGTCAGCAGGACATTTCAAAAGAATAACTCATATAGCTATAAACACACACATAAAATAATGAGCTCACCAAAACAGATACATATAGAATTCAGCTCTTCTGTGGAAAAAGATTCAACAGACCCTGTAGTGACAAAGCAGGTGACTTGGTTGTAACTGCCTTCAATTGCTCCTCCCGGTCATATTCTTCAGTGAAGTTGAATGATGCTCAAAGAGATGCAGAATTGTTTCTTACCTCTGAAAGCCAGAGGAAATGAAGGGAATCTCCCCCAGTCTCTCTCTCCGCAAATGAACTTTCCCACTTATTAATATAAGTAAGAAGCAAACATGCCAGCAGTCACAGGAAATTGTTTTTGGAAAGCAATTTTTGATTGATACAACTGAATGATCACTATTAAGAGTGATTGTTAAAAATGAATTTCACTGTTCATATCTTTTTGTACATTATGTCATTCACATGATTTGCTGCATAACATCACTCCAGTAATATTACTTTCCCACCCCTGTTGCTCATCTGGAGAAGCCACAGATGATGGACTGTTATAGAGACTTCGCATAACTAGCTTCAAACATGTTCAGCCTCACTAGTTTTTGACAGACCAGCCCATAAAAATCTTCAAACATACTGAAGGGTTCCATGTGTCCCAAAACCAATATCCACAATAAACTGCAACCTGTGCAAAACTGCAAAATCTCTCAAAATAGATTGAAAAGACAGGATGACCCTCTACTCCCACTCCTTTCACATTATTGCAACAGCATGGCTTGAGTGTGTTCAGAGTAGTGCCACCAAGAATGGATGTTGATGCTAGTAGGTGCTGAAATGTAATGTCTTTTCCATATGCTCCAATTACATTAAAGTGGCAGAGGTTTGGGGTTGTCAAACTATTCAGTTATTGATTGGCCTTTAGATAGAGAGCATTTGTTTCCAGTTTCTCACTTACCCTGTGTTCCATTAAACTCCCTACGGTTAGCGCTCAGAATAAATTGCGTTTTGGAAGATTAACTAAGTCAGTCAGATACAAGGCTAAGTGCACAATCTACTGTCTCTCTTACCAATCACAGCTTGCAATAAAAAAAATGAGAAAGGCAAAAGTCTCAGAAAGAGCAGGGTTAAAAGGGGATGTTATATTTTAATCACCAGATTTCCCTCCCTCTTTTCCACAAAACAGTGAGGAGCATGGGACTGCCAAAGGGAAGACTGAGACATTCTTTCATTTCCTGATTGAAACTATTGTAAGAGATGATCGCTTTCTAAAACCATGTCAGGATGCATTTTTTCCTGTTTAAGCCAGCTTTCTCACAGGAAGAATGGTCATTTGGTAATAAAATTAAAATCACCACTAACGGATCAACAGCTAATCCTACAGATGAATCCCATCAACAGTATCTAAAAAGCTTTTGGCTAATTATTTTTAAGATGTATCTCCACTGAAAGCAGTGAAAACACAGGATAAGGGAAGGAGGTTCCCTGCATTCAGATACCCCTGTATACAGCTGTGTCAGTCCTGCAGGAACTGCTGCAGTATGATTTAATATGGGATGCTGCAGAACAAAGATGAAAATAAGTCAGATTGTAAAATAATAAATTATCTTTTTTTTCTATCTATAGTTTCTTCACAATCTTCTATCCTATATGGAAGAGATTTTTAATAAATAATTGTTTTTGTAGAATCACAAAACATCATCACTTTACAATACGCCAGTGAGAAGAGATAAGCTGGCATCCATCCATGTGATTGACATTTCCTGCAACACTGGAATCCTGAGGTCTTCTTTAGTCTTTCCTTAGATAAAACTTCTACAGAAACCAACAGATTTCTGTTCAATTAATTCAGTTCCTTGAAAATCTCTTCCTTTGATTCTGGATGCTGCTTGGTAAAGCAGTTAATGTATGCTTAAACGTAAGGTCAAATGGGTTGTTGCCTAAGAGCAAGGGTACACAGTGTACATGGAGAGCTACTGCTGCAGCCAAAGGGAAGAGGTCCAGCTGCACGGTTCTAGCCCCGTCCTGTGCCAGCTTTGGCACCCATCCGCTCTTCTGCGAGCTGATTCAACTCGCTAACTCAGCAGAAATCTATTCATTCTTTCGCTAGTGTGTTTCCTGCTCAGTTAGCAAGCTCAATCAGCTCACAGCAAGGTTCAATGAATCAGTGCAAGGTGACGGAGGAGAGAACGGAGTGAGGCCTGGGGAAGCAGGCTGTTCCCCTTTCAGCAGGAACGGGCCGTAGCACTGCCTTCTCCACGCGCGCTAACTTCACTCTGAGGTACTTCAGTAAAACATGGTATTCGCCTTTCTGGAACTCTGGACACAGATATACCCAAGAAAAGATTTTCTGGTGGCCAGTTGAGGGGTGCAGCCATAGGCACTATGGTTACTATGTAGAAGGCTGCTGGCAGCTAAGGCTGTTACCATTGCCAGGGGCTTACAATTGCCCCTCTGCTGCAGCTCAGGGCCCCGCATCTGAACAAACAGCTCATGTCAGCACTTCTCATCTGCTTCCAAGCAAAGCTGGAAGGCTCACTTCATCCCACTGTTGAATGCTGTCCAGTAAAGTGGGGCTGGCTTTGTGATAAAACACACAACGAGCAGGCGGTTAACCTGCCAGCTCTGCTTGTGCCTCCACCAAAGCCAGAGTGAAAACTGCCTGGTAAATCCATCACCTTTTGCATAGTGATCATGGCCTTCGGTTTTAAACCTCATATACGATAGCCCTGTACTATCTATCTATACACCACTAAAAGTATTGTATTGGCAGCAAACCTAAAGGATAAAAACCATTGCTTGTCTTTACTGGTTTTGTCCTTTGACCAACAGAAAAGAAGGTTGCTGTAGAAGAGAACAGGACAACAAGTGCATTCTTTCACTGACTCTCAGCTCAGCAAGGTTGCTTTAAGTGAGTTGAAAGAGCAGTTACCAGGTTAGAAGTTAAATCTTTTGGAATTTCTATGATTGATGAGGTCCAAAGAGAAATGCTTTATTAGTGGCACCACATAAGATCAGAAAGCAACTTCAGATGCAGTCACTGAACCAGAAAGCAGCAAGAGGATTTCACAGGGGGGAAAGAATAATCTTACGAGCCTCTGAAATGAGTGCCCTGCTGGTCTGCTGAATGTGGGCAAAATCCATAATTAAATCTGCTACCATTCCTGCCTTGCTGTCTGTTCTTGTCAGGCTTTATATCAGTGACAGGTCAAAGTCTTAATCTGCATTCATCTTGTATGTCTATTGAAGATAATTTTTAAAACCTCAAAGCTTACCAAGGTCAGGTTTGATTTCTTCTAAATTATTTCCTGGTGATAGGCTTTTTACAATTATCTGTTCTGCTGCATTTGTGGGGGTTATTTTCTGCACTATGGAACATTTGGCTAATACATATGATATAAACATGTACATCTTCAGGGCATAACAAAATACTCTGAGATCATTTGTTTTCTAGAAACACTTAATGGGATGAGCAGAGGCCTACTGAGTATGAGAAAGAATGCCATAAATTACTCCCTGCTCTTTAAGAAGTAAGAACATGAAAACCATTAAACACGAAGTCCTTTATCCTGAAAGTCTCACAGACTACATGGTGGGGAATAAAAGACCATTGCACTTCATTGTAAATATGAATAGAAACTGTGAATAATGAAAAAATAAGACTGAATGTTGTTCTTACTCTTGTTGAGAAGACACGTCAACTTCTGGCCAAATTTTTTCTTGCAAGCAGAGTCCATTGAGAGAGCTGTGGAATTATAGCACAGAAAGGATACAAACAATCACAATTAATCTAAATGTTAAGTTAAATGCTGGGCAGTGCTGCAGGTCTCTGGTCTCCTTCTTTAAGGATTCTTTTCTTATAAAACACAAGCCAAAATCTCAAAATGCTGTTATGGTACTTTCCAGATTTGCCTCCTTACCTATTAGTCTTTTCCAGACACCACAATATACAACGTGAACCTGGCATTTAGGAGTTCAACTTTTATGTTTTACTAGCTGGCAGATTCACTCTGAAGGTGGCTACATGTTTTTTTAATTACTTCTGCCTATGAACTCAGATATCACAATGAAGGCAAGGTATTGAAAGGCAAAAATTAAAGATAATAATTCCAAACTGGTATTTGAATACATAAATATTTAAGCTGGTTTACATATAAGCCAGAATTTTCTCATGAAGATAGATCACAGAAGATGTAATCAATCATAGCAAAGATAAGATTCTTCAGAGAAATATAAATGCCTTACAGAAATGATTGTTCCAAAAATATGAAAGGCAATAATTTTGTCCCCTTTTACATGCAGTCACAGAAATATTAGGTAAGCAGTAAACAAACCATAAGACGTTTACTGGTAACATATATGACTAGTTGAGAGAATATCGTGCTTTAACCCCAGCCAGCAAATAAGGACCACATTATTCTCATGCTAAATCTAAAATACAGCACTGTACCAGCCACTAGAAGAAAATTAATACTGTCCCAGCTGAAACCAGGACAGAGGAACTGACAACATTCTGCTGTGCCTTTAGCTGTTCACCCCAACTGATTTTTAAGCTCTTGAATAGCCTGTGCTGAAATGGTCACTTCAGGAACCAAAAATAAATGTGCAGACACTATTTATGTTGATCTGTAACACAAAGGGGTATTGTTGAAGAAGACTAAGGCATTGTCTAAAGAAAGAATGCTTAAATTGTCCTCCTTTTATAGCACAGATTATTTATAGCACAGACTTGTCTCCACTCACTTATTACACCAGTGATGGAACCATGTACAAATCTCGGACTAGTTGGGATCCATTGGACCAGGCTGTCAACCCACGATCAGTTAAGTGTTCCTTTTTCCTCTGAATGGTCAGACAAATAACTGGCATAATAAAGGTACTGGAAGGACTTGCATCAAATCCCTGAGGATCCCTGCTGAAAATCCCGGCTTCCCTGGAGTAGGATGGTTGTACAGCTCACGAACGGGTGGAGGTATTTTATCATTCTTTGTGGCTTGACCAGGAGGTGGCGGTAATTCCCTTTGCATAAACAAGAAAGCTCAAAATACATAGAAATGCAGACAAGGCCTTAAGGGAAGGGGGAAAGAAATGCAGAAAACAGGCTGCTAGAGCTAAGTGAATAAAATTACATTGCAGACAACAGAAGGAATTAGCTAAGCTCTTTTTCTTGTTTCTGTGGCTATTTTTACTATTTCTATAGTGTCTAAAAGAAAGACAAATTATTGGAAAGATATACAGCTCCCAGAGCTTTCAGTTAGGTATTATTTTTAGCACTAATCACATCTGCATACTGCAGGAAGAACACCACATTTCTAGCTGGCATTCAGCAGCCGTATGTTAGTGTTATTTGTGAAAACATGCTTGTACATTAGAAAGAACTGGAATATGCAGAAGGGACCACCTTGCCCCAGGCACCTCCACAGGGAAATGCACATGGTTCTTGTTCCAGTGCTGTGACTCCTTAGCAGCACCTCTCCATCCTATTGCCCCTTTGTGTTGTGTCCTCTTCCCCCCTTGCAACTTTATAGATAGGTGACATCAATTATCCTTAGAGCACATCCTGGGTATGTTCCATAAATCCTCTTCTGCCTCAGGCTCAGCCAACCCTTTCACCCTACTCGCATTGCTCCTGAACTTACCTTGCGAAAGATGCAATAGGAATTGTGTGCCTATGCGTGAAACTCTTACTCTCTGGCCTGCAAAATGATATGCAGAAAAATTTATTTTGAAACGGTTTATTTCCCAAAGTTCTATAAATATCCTACAGAGGGAATATCCAGGCAGGCCTGCTGAAAGATACAGTGAATTTTGTGTGGCTATTAAAAAGTATTATTGATAACCACACTTCAAAATTTTATTTATTCTGGAAATATAAGAGTAATAAATTTATTAAATTACCGTGACAGATCCATGTGTGGTATAATTGATGCTGCCCCATTAATCTCAATCTAAAAGATATACGCTGATTTTCACCAGCCAAGAATCTGGCAGAGCGAGTGGAGGAATGTAACAGTCCCCCTTTGACCACTCAAAAGAGTTAACATTTTGAAAGTAATGATGAACATTCCTGGCAAACAGTTCATGGAAGCTCCCATGAGAGACATTTTTTACATCAAATATTCATTACATCATTACAAATATACTCCACCAGTTAGTCAACAGTGGTATGTCAACGTAAGGAAAGGCAAGGCTCTTTCTGTAAATGATGTCTTGTGGATTTTAAAAGACTTCTGCAGGACAGATTATGTAATTAAGGACTGTTGCAATAGGACTTTCTCTGCACCTTTGTCATTTTACTTTCTACAGGTATGTGTGATGATTTCAGTGGTCCGTCTGTGCCATGTAAGTCTGCATCTCATAGAAAAAGTATTTATCCTTGTCAGTCCAGACTCCTCCTACTAGCCAGACGACGACTCCTCATGTTGTCTTTTTGCAGGCTGGCATTAGCTACTTTCATATCACCCAGTCCTCCATCCCCTAGACATATAAATTCCAGTCCCTTCACGGTTATAGTGCCCTCCCGGCTTACACTGAAGCACTGCAGCTAGCATGTCCTTAATTCTGTAGCTTTATGCTGGATCACACTATGTCAAAAGGTATTTTGCAAGAAAACGTGAGATGATCTCTGTGTGCTCCAAGCAAGCTGGCTAAACTTTATTTTAAGCCAAGAAAAGTCACATTAGTACAGCACAGAGCATTGTGGAGTGAATTCACATCACCCAGAGACTGGAGGACAGGTAGTGCCTTTCTAGCAGCAATTTCTTGTGCAACCAGTCTGGTTTTAGCTAGTTGTGGATGCAACTAGTCCTCATTTGGGACTTCCTTTTATCTTACGGAGCAATGAAGTTCTTTGTAATAGCCACAGTCCAGCTGTCTGGAGAGACAGTCAGTGTCTTCAAATGAGTTAGATAATAAGTGGTACTGAAACGTTTTTGAGGAATCAATTTCTGAATGATTCCATTGGCTTAAAAAATATTTCACTTGCATCTGGGTAGCTATTGCAATCTGTCACTAAGAAGAGTGGCAACTTGTATTTCAGTCATAACATGTACATTAAATGCAGCCTTTAGTTTTTTAATTAATTCAACATATATGTCTACTTCCTTGATTCCAGTCAGAAATCATATTTACAGCAACTATATATTCTTAAAAGTTTAAGATAAAGAAAACCAAACCCCATTAGGGTCAGTATTCCCTTTCAAACCTAGGTCAAAACAGACTGCCTCAAAAACTACTTGGTATGTCATCCAGTAAAATGATATACACCTCAATTCACCCGAAAGTTACAGCTCCAAGACTGCAATAGAACATGGAGTTCCCCACATCTGGAAGTCAGAAGTATGCTCTCACTCAGCATCAATTTTCCTCCATCCTAACTTTCAGCTAAAGTCATTCCAACCTGAGCACTGACATCAGCAGATGTGTCCCCTCACTTAACCGTTGGCACTTTTTCCAAATGGCCTCTAATCTTGTTGGTTGTCAAGCTTCAGGATAAAGAAAATCTGTCAATAAGCATAGCTTCAGCTTCCTAAGTCCCTCTGTAATTCTCATTCCAGTCAATGTCAGTGTAATTGCAGTTTCATATGATCAATGTCCTAGCCTGAGCACAGTCCCCCATCTGCATAAATATTTCCTGATCTGTCTTTTCACCTAGCCCTGGGAGATCAGTAATTGTTTTCTATTATAATTGTTCCACCATTTCAGTCTTTAGCCTCAAGTTCAAGGTGTCTTTGAGTTACCATCCATGTGAATGCTTTTCTCTTTTCAGCATAACGTCTCTCCTCATTTATACTGTCATATCTCCTTCTCCTTTCTCAGGGAGAATTGCCTGTCCTTAAGCTCTGTATCTGGGTAATGTAATATTACAGCCTATTTCCTGAACTGGCCACATTTCAGTTACTCCAATTACATCAGATTTGTCTTTAAGCAGCAGATGTCCTTGCTCTTCCAATCTTGTTTCTGTTCCCCCCCTGCCTCATCATGCCCTCCAGCACACAAAGTATTCGCCTGCTAAACAGTAAACAGAAGCTGGTCTGCCTCATTCAAGCATTTTTCATACCTGTCGAAATGGGAGAGGGGGTTGTTGCACAGTTATTATCTCTGTGAAATAGAAATCTAGGATCTTATATCAGATAGGGATTAGCCTCAACTTCAACAGTAGAAGGTGCTCAGTAAAGCCCTCTAACAAAGACAAGAAAAAACAGCGTTATATAGGAAGAGGTTTTCCATACTTGTAGCTCATGTAAGCTCCTGGAGAGTCAATGATACCTTTTCCTGACTAGAGAGAGGTCCATATATCACTTGTAAAAGAGCATCTCTATCAGTTTATGGACATCAGTTGCTAAAAGCTAGAACAAACATTAATGCACCTGTGAAAAAACAGCTCCAAGCCTCATAGATATCTGTGGATATTTTCACTTCACTTGAGTGCTTCTGGATCTCAAAGTCAGGCTTTTTGTCATACAGCTTATAACATAGGTTTTGCCATTTATTTCCACAGCTGTATCTGCACTAGCAGGAAGACCATAATATGTCCTTCCTTTGTCCTTAGGCTGGAACAATTACAGTCCATCTGTCACTCAGCCTTTTATGCCCAAGGGGCCAGACATGTAGTCTTACATTTTCTGGTTTATGTCTCCAGAAACCCTGGCTGTACTAGTGCTACAGATCTAAGCATTAGAGGCCTCTCCTCCTACTCTAGGGAAATACAGCTTAACACCCAAACTCATCAATGTTAGTCATAAAAATGGCATAAGGTTTTCCAGCTCACACACTCACCGCATATTTTATTTCATTTTTATTTTACTTGAATACAGGCATTGCATATGCATTAAGCAGGCTATGCCAGAAGCATCATTTCAGAAACATATTTAACTCGACAGCCTGCTCAAGTGGAACAGCAGCGTTACTCATTACACATTGGACTGAAAGTTCTACCAGAGGAGAGAGTGCCAACGGAAGCATCCCTTCGCCTCTCTGACCTACCAAGAACAGAGGAATTGCCATTCTCTGCCTCAGTGCTGAGCAACACATCACCATGTTGGAATCACGGATGTAGTCAGCATACAACAACCCAGATAAAGGACAATTTTGCTTCTCAGATTATGCAAATAGGAGTAAAATTATAATCCATTGTCTGCAATTCAATAAAAACAAACCAAGGTGTCTCTGTGTATTTGCCCTCACTAGTATTACTTTCTGAGCTACAATGGGTTAAGTTTAAATTTCTGATCTAACTACATTCAAATTACAGAGCAATGGCATGTATGAATCTGTCCTTCTGTAATTTCTTTCATATGACAAATACATTTTGCCTCCATTTTCTTGTATTTAAAATATTAGAACATTTGGCATTTAAAGTGCCTACAAATGAGTAGAAAGAATGCCAGAAAGAATACATCTTAGAAGTGTGATTAAATATTCTGTAACTGAAACATGTGAAGTATCAGTGGCATGAGGTACTTACCAAAAGAGCATCAGCAGCTTTTAATTGTGGCATCTCTGAGGGAACAATAAAATACCTTGAAGCCCTGAGAAGGCATAGTCAGGTACATGACCACTTAGTAACTTGACTTCAAGTACAAGTGAAGAAGAATATTAATATAAATAGTTTTTTCTCTTCTTTTCACAGATCTAACCAATTTCTCAGGCTGAAGAGAAGTATAAGTTAGCAAGGTGACAGATACTGTGAATATAAAATGTCTGACTCATATTAGCTCTTCTGCACTCTATAAATGGTAGTCAAATGATCCTCACAGCTCCCAGGGTAAATAACTAGCCCAATTTTACAAGCTGGAAAGTGCCAGCTTAGGTGCCCAGTCTGACATGGGCACAGGCGTTCTTTTTCACTCAGCTACCTAGTTTGTAGCAGAAGATACCTTGCCTTGATGAAAGTCAGATACGAGGGATGGAAAACAATCCAGGCCTGGAATTTCCATCTTTCTGCTGTCTTATTTGCCAAAGAGGTCGAAGAGATGAGAAATGTAACTTTGAGAAACATCTCGTGGAGCAGTGTGCTGTGCCCCCACATGAGGCTGGTCTGTTCACTGGCAGTTAACTCAGCTTCCGTTTTCTACATCCAGTTTGTCTGTCATTCTAAGGTCAGACTTGCTGCAGAGACTGGGGAAATTGCAATCCTGCTGCATTTCTACCATTACAGCATTTACAAAATTCTCTCAGAACCAGCACTCGATTTAGAGCAGTGCAAGTCCCACTGAAACAAGTAAAGCTCACTACTGTTGCTTTGACTTATTCCAGAGGTGCTAAGAGCCAGGTTGGAAAGAAAACTGTGCTGCATCCAAAGATTCCACGAGAAACTTGTCCTGTCCTCTAGCTAACCAAGCTGCCCAGGACAGTGGAGGCCTCTGTGGTTTCCCTGAAGGTCAGTAACAGGTAGTTTTGTATCACTTACACTGTGCACTCTCACACTGCAACCAAACCAAACCATTCTTATAGAAAGATTTAGCTAGCCTGCCTTTATGGATTATAATGACCATTCTTAGTCCTAACTGACCTGAACAGAGATGGCAAATGTCACTTTTACCTCAAGCTCACAAACATTTTCTCTTTCTAGAAAGGAGATGTGATCTCCCTGCTCAGGACAGGTGGTTTCCTTAGTTTCCTGGCAAGAAACACATATATTTACAATACTAAGACTCTTAGTCAAGTATATGTTGCCAAACACTCGTGTCCTAGAAATACTGCTGTTTCCGATTAGTTATTATACCAACTATGTCTAATGCCATATGGCCTTAATAACACGCCTGTCACTTTCAGAGAGTAATTACTTCAATTTTGGCAGCATTAATCTGCAATATTTGCTGTCTCTTTGGATGACATCGTAATGGTGCAATGCAAAAGTGATCAACATCTCCCAGGCTGTGAGAAAGGCAGTGTCTGAGCAGATTATGATTTAAACCAAGCAAGGACATTTTTCTTGAAAAATGATAAATTATTTTAACTAACCCTATTTTTAGGAATATTTGGGAAGGGAGGAAGGGACCACATTACTCATATAGAATTGCTAAAATCCTCCAAGAGTCAAAATTTAAAAAAAAGCAGAAAAAACCTTGCCTGTCTCCAGATAACTCCAAAAGGTAAAAAATACAACTGCTAAATTAGAAAAAATAATTTATTATTATATTGTGTGGTCAGCAAACCAGCTAAGGACACCAATTCTATTTGTAGGTTGAGTACAGATTTTAAATCCTTCTACCAGTCTAATTCTGGAGGATTCTACGTTTAATTACTGGATAAAAGAGATGCTGTGGCTTCGTAACTGATTAGAAATCCTCTACAAGAGTCAGTGAGCTGGATGTGGCCACCCTCTAGGTATTGCAAAACTGCTTCATAAATTTGTGAAACATTAGTTCACACGCGACTAATCATATATATCAGTGTAGTCTCAAATGACTTATGACCTGATTTGGTCTCATTACCCCTGTCGTGAAGTGATGTCTGACACTATTTTAATTGCTTGCAAGTCTGAGAAGTGGAAACAGAAGTCAGAATTTGTTAGTCCACACAAGTAAAATTAATATGCTGAAAGCCTGAACTTATGTTCACGTCATCCTGTTCATACATGGACTAATATCCTGTCAAGACCTACATATGTTCTTAGCATTATTATCATTAGCATTCGGGCTGGTGCAAATGGAAGTAAAGGTGGCATATGAGTCTGAGCAGAGCTAGAAGCAAGTTGACTTTGCCACGAGGCAAGAGAAAAAGCTCAGAGATAGTACAGGGCTGTGCCAGATCTTCCTTGTCAAGTCACTCACAAGAACCTGGGGAAAACCAATGCTATCAATCATAGCTTTAACATATATGATCGTACTTTAAATTATCATCCTATGACTACAGGTAAAATACCCATGTGTAGATCTTTTCCAGGCAGAAAGCAAGCCCACCTGCTGTAAAAGCCCCATAAAGCCTTCATTTGCCATTCCTTTCTCTTCAGATGCTCAGTTCTAAGCATAAGCACCTCAGTGCACCTGAGCACTGTAGAAACTGCATATACTGATGTGGGAAACCGACCCGCTGGGTAGCCTGGATGCTTACACACCCACTCACAAGGTCACCGTCCATACGCTTATCTCCATTTCACACACTCTTTATGTTTGTCAGTGCATGGACCTATTCCAGATTTTACAAATTGTTTTCTTGGGGGCATACCTTTGCAGTTACAGTTCTATATTAAGTTTGGATAGATCCCAGCAATATGCTACACTGATGTTATAAGCAGCTATATATACAGCAATACAAATGATCCACCTTGCACAGAAAAGGGAAAGTACTAACACGGTACCCTCTGTTAATCTGTCACTTGGACACACATGTAGAGGAAATGTCATCAGGGATACAATTAATGCTTTTGCACAAAATCCAGGTCATTATTTGTCATTACCAGAATACTAGTCTCAATACACAACAACATCTCTACCTTGAAAGGTGGGGAATTCAGCTATGCAACAAAATTGTGGTGTTCCCAGTGAAAGAAATCACTTTGGATTTTGAAGGATTCCACTGAAAGAGTGGCCTCTGTCCCTACAGAATGAGAAGGAGACTCAGAACAGAATTTGTCTGATTATGGAGAAGACACGGGGCTATTTCTATGCCTGGCAGTTGATTGTTACATACATCAATTATAATTTACTATGTACAAGAACATGATGATCCACTTTTACCTACCACCACATATTTCATTGTAAACAAGGAGTGGAGACTTCCTTCAGCATCTTCTACTTTTCACAAACTGCCACTCATTTCTGACACTATCATTACAGATAATGTTTTTTGTATAGGACAGAATGATTAATCATTTTGTGAAACCACACAAGGTAATAAATGAAAGGTGGAAATTATTTTGGTATAAAAATTCCAGGTCTAGGTGGGTACAAGCCTACAAAATAAAACAGCATTGAAGGTTGTGAAAGCAGTCAAGGTGTTAGCATGGCCAGTTCCAACAATAAAAACAGGCTATATTTTTATAGGATATACCATAACATAACATATAAGAGCAAAAGAGTCTCTTTTTGGCGGTGTTTGCTAGCAAATTCAACGACAAAATTCACATTTCACTGGATAAGTCCAAAGCAGAATGCCTATACTGCATACGCTCCTTTGCTGCTGCTTCATTGCTCTCCTGAGCTCTACAAAGCACTCAAGGACACTGACCTGCTTTTCATATTCTCAGATACAGTCAAGCAACTCCTTAACAGTATTTCTACGCTATATGATCTAATCCTGTGTAAAGATTTTAGGTACCTTTGAGCAAGAAATCCTGCACAGCAGAAGTCACATAATCTGATTAGTGTAGCACTCCACAGGAGCTAAATAGCCTTGTTGAGAAGGACTTTGCTGAGCAGGGCTTCTCAAGTCAAGCTTGGCAGCTCCCTGGTGGTAATTCAGGGAGACATCTCTTTGTTTTCCTTTACCTAAGATCTGGATCACACTCAGCTTCACTTCTGCTGTTTCTTTCCCTAGCCTGACCAGTTCCACAGTCTTTTATTGCAGATAATTATGGGAAGTGATTATGTACCCAAAAAAACAGCATCAGTATACTTCCTTTTCTCTTTGCTTCTGTGCTCCTTGCAAACGAAGACAAGCAGCATGTCCTGATACAGCCATCCCAAAAGAGGTGCCTTGTAAGGATGTGACTCAGTGAACTGGGCAGTAACGGAAGCATATGATTTAATCAGTCCTGTTCCTATAGTTCCTGGTCTTCTGAATCTGAAAACTCTCTGTTGGTCTCTAGTGTAGCAATGAACAGAAAAATGAGGGACTAAGGCAGGTGGGTGGGGATTGGAAAACCCTAAAGAACAAAACTAAATACAGCGCAACAAAGTTAAACATTCAGAAAGTTTCAGGGACATAGTTTTAGTTATTGAAGAAACTGAATGGCAGCCCCATGGATTTTACAAACCGTGTCATAAAGACAAAGTCATAGTGACTGAATCAATCCACTCCGAAAATGCTGGAGAAAAAACCCGCCTCAGAACTCGGATACAGAATCAGTTTTCTGTGATTTCAGTATTCACTATACATCAAATACATACTACACGGTACACATCTACACTACATTACCAAATACATGCTCTTAGTCAATAACAAATGCAAGATAAATCAGAGTAAACCTTGGTGAAAGAGACTTCAGTCAATTCTTTTCAGTCCATATTTGGCACAGGCTAAAAGAATGCATGTAACTTTACTGTTATTTGGTTGTCATGTGGTAACTCATTAAGCCACAGTAACTCAGTTGTGTATCTGATCTTTAGTGGCTCATCTAATTATATACACATGTTTCAATGCATAATTATCACCTCTTGCATGTTGCAACTGCACACTTAATTTTTAAATTAACCATCCTTCTACCTTTCTAAATATCCAAGCGATAGAAAATTATAGCATATTTATGTGAGAGGTTAGATTGTATCTTAATTTTTCTCATATTCTTCCCATCCAAATATGAATAATTTAAATGAGAATTCTACATCTAAGTAAAGAAATCCTGCCCTTAAATACCCTTGTGGTTCTGCACCCAAATGACTTTCCTCTTTCAGCAGCACCGCATAGCCTTCTCAAAGATGGATGCAAGCGCAGTGATTGTTTGTTTCAAGGTTGCTCTTAGGAAGCAACAAGATCAATCCTGTAGGTCAGCACAGGAACCTGTGGAGGAATGTGGCACCTGGATGCAGGGTGTAGGTAGCTATATTTATGCTTACCAGGCTATTCATCCTCTATTCATCTGCAGTGTGTGTCTGTAATTTCCCCAGATAGATCTGCTATTCCACACGTCACCTGGTGAGTGCAAAAAGAAAGATTTATCAGTACACTAACAAATGTCTTTATAAAGAACAAACAAATATTTCCCTGAGTGAAATTAAAATTCAGTATCAGAGGCATGACTGCCAAATGTTTATCCGCACTCAAAGTGGTTTATATTGAGATCAAAGATCAAATACTTTTTCAACAATCTCCTGAGGGTCAAAGTGTGGACCCAAGGATGGGTTGGTGAGTAAGCAGGGAAGAGAACAGAAAAGCAAAAGAAGATACGTAAAATATTAACGGCATTAGCAGAAATCTATTTGTCCTGCAGAAGATTTTAAGATACCAGCACCACTTGTCCAATTATCGATCACAAGTAAGTGCCAATAAGAATCAGCATTGCCACTATTGTGAATACCAAGGAAATGTGCTCAGTTATGTGTGATCTCCAAAACCTCTTTCAAATACTACAGAAAACAATGATTACAGTTAAATGCTCACAAAGACCGACACAGTGGAATAGCATTTGACCTAACCCCAGAGTCTAACCACTGTAGAAACACCAGCACCTTCTTTAGCCACTCCTACTGCAAGCTTATCCTTAGATACACAAAAACCAAGAACAAGTTAAAATTCGCATCCTTCCCAAGCTTGTACTATAGCTCGGACAGAAGAAGTATCAGGTGTTTTTTATCAGTCTATATACGATACATTCACAATAATAAACCCTACAGATCCTACACAAAGGGCGTGCATCCTTCCTGTTTCTCTGTGTGAAACGTTACTAGTAGCATCTTCTGCTGGAAAACTGACTCTTCTTCTAAAACTGCAGTAAAGCGAATAGTTATTTCAAATGCAGCAATGAATCATGGGTGCAATTTAATTTACAAAATCCCAGCTTTCTTCATAGACATCTATAAATCTTTGCCCTTTAGACCAGAACTATCATGTATCCCAGCTTGCTAAGCCCTCCTAATTTAATGACACACATTTATTTGGAAATACTGTAGCAGAACAGCTTCAAAAGCGTGATTTTGGCATTATTACACTGTGAGAAATTATGGTGGTTTGGGGTCTTCTAGCCTAATTAGATTCCATTTTGTTCAGTCATCCTCAAATGAAACTTCTATTTTCAAAGGATTTTCTGAACAATCTGCTAATGAAAGAGAATTTATAGTATTTATGGGGCAACAGTATAAACGGAATTTAATAGCCAAGTGCCAGCAGGGAACTGTCTAATCTTTATCGAATGTTGATTAGCGACCAAGGATTTCTGGTGAGATAATGAGCCCTGGACTGGCTTCTATCCAGTTTTTGACACTGGCACCAATGTACATCTACTAATTGCTAGAGGAATACATATAATAACTGAACTTCAACTAATTAGTGGAGATTTAACCAAGTCATTGAAGTTTATAACTTTGAAATTCACAAGACTATAAAAAGTCAGATAATCACCACAGGCACTTAACGTACACCTTAGTAAATAAATTAAGAAATAAATTTCTAGAACTGGGTGACCCCTCAAGAAACCTGGTGCTGCAATGAGGATGTATTGCAATAACTTCCAACAGTCCTGACCTAGGAACTAAAAATGGCCCAATGCCAAACTGAATAAGCCCTGCACATCTAAGGGTGATTTCAGGTCCTCGTAACAGGATCTGCCTGTGACTGTAATTGTTAGGTTCTGAAAATTCAAATGATCAAACCAAAATCACTGAATTCTGAGACCTCAACATCTAAAGCATTTTCTTCTATATTCACTAAGAAAGCCACCACACTGCAACTTGAGAGATGAGGTTAGACACTCACTTGCACAACCGAGCACAGCATTTTATGCATTTCTAGAACCAAGACTCCAGACTTTGTCTCCATTCAGCAATTCCCAAAGCATCATTTCTCTAAGTGGTTATACACATATAAAAATTCTTGACTACTTATGTAATTGCAAAAAATTTCACTACAAGTCTCAAGGTCTGTAAAAATGGAAAAGACACTGAGTAAAGTGCAAAGTACAAATCAAAACCATCCCAAATACTGCTTTCCCTCTCTTGGCGCATGAGGAGCAAAACAATTCCACAAGCATCACAGTCAGGATAAGTGCAGCAGAGCAGAGTTCTGGTTCCCCTCTGTCTCCCATCAGAACCTCCTACAGCTCCAAAAGTAGCCCCAAACCTTCACTTACAATACGTATCAGTGCGTGTCCTTGTCACAGCGTTAGGAGCCCTCAAGAGTTACATACCTGAATGATAAAGCCCAACAATGCAGTGCCATTGTGCCATAAACCTTAAATATCCTCTTAAGTGAGCAAGAGGGATGCTGTCATCAATTAAAATCCCTTAAATAAGGGACAACAAAAGAGCCAATAATTTGTACAGCATTTTGAGTAATATAGATCGAGGGGAATTTCAAAGCAGTTATTTGACTAAATGAAATTTGAAATTAAAAAAGGAAACAATATATGTTCCATCCTGCTAAAAATGCACTTCTAAAACACATGTAATTGCTATTTCGGCTTGGAAAGAGGAAGCTGCAGAGATAATCAACCTACATAACATTTCAGACCTATTGTATTAATGTCATAAATATATATAGCTTTAGTGGGTGGCTACTGATTGTAATTACATCTTATGGGTGATGGAAACAATTACTTCATATTCAACAGTACAAATCCCTGAAGCTGAATTGGTGCAGCTGAGAAATCTCTTGCCATTACTCTCTTCTAGATAAGAAATTAAGGTTGTTTTAATCCAGTTCAAGATTGAAAAAACCCAGTCTGTATAGGATGACAGTCCTGAGCAGGGAGACACAGAAGAACCACACAAGATAGAAGGGAACAGTGATGTTATCATGAGAGTACCAACGGCATGAACTGACAGCACCTGTAAGAATTGCCCATATGGAAGTTTTCCATTTGTTACTTGCAAAGTACTTTGAAGAATAAACTGCGTTAAATTCACTATGGAATGGGGGTAAGTGCACACACATACGGAAAACTATTGGAGGTTTGCTAAAACTCTGCAGGTTTTTCATATTTGTCTTCCCTTTTGCTTATCCACCACTAATTCAGAGAGAGGTGAGAAACTGACTGGTTAACCTTATGCAGAAGATGGGTAAATAATTTCATGCTTATTAGCATACAAATACACCATACAGTTTTCAGGAAAATTTTCTGCAAAGCCCTTTTGCAACTCAAAAAGCTCTGCAAAACCTGTATTTATGGAGTGATTTTCTAGGGGCACCTCCTATCTACAATCTTTCAAGCTCTGTCTCCTTGAAGTACTTCATAAAAAAAAAAAAAAAAAGGTTTGTATTCTCCTGTAACAAAAAAAAAAGAAATAAAATTTTATTGCAAAGATGACCTTCTGCATAGCTCAGAAAATAAACTTTGCTTATGTATCTATGTATTGTAGCCAGCAGCTAATATAATTTTTCTAATTAATTTATTTCCCATAAGGACTGCAGTGACTAGCAGGTGGTTCTTCACCTTTTTCCAGCTGCAAGATAATGCACAGCAGGAGATCTGCGTGAGCTATGCTGCTATTCTTGACACCACAGAAGGACTGAACACCAGGGAGATCTGTGCTCTCCTAACTCTAATGAATGGAGTTTTTCTTGTTGTGTGCTCATGAGAACAGTGTGTTTGTCAGTGTAACCTGTTGCTTCTGGGGTTTTGGAGAGTTTAAAAGTAGTTACCATCAGGACTGTGAGGCATGAAAACCTTCAAGAAAGGAAGACTTTATCCCTTTTTTTTTCGGTAGCCCTGTGTCTCATTAAGAAAAGAGCCAAACAACCACAGCACAACAACCAGTTTTGTACAAACACAGGCACCGTGCTGCTTTGCACCAAGCAGATGAATGAGTGTAATACACCACTTGCCTGTTCCTCTGCACAATGCTGCTTTGCAACTCTTGAAGTCAGCTAGAAAAAGTCAAAAATTATGGCCAGAGATAATTATTTCCTTGGATTACATTGGCCCTGCTCTCTTAAATGCACATCCTCTGAAACATTTCTCATGGTTGGAGGGTTCAGACAAAATCCACGTTAGTTATTTCCCCTTTGTAACTGAGAATTAGACTTCAAGTAGGCATGCATATTCATCAGTAACAGAGGACAACTTCTGAAAAGTCTTTCAATTTATCACGCAGCATAGACAGGTAACTGGAGACAGTAGGTGGCAAACAGTTCATAGCAATGGGTAGCTTCATGGGGTTTCTGGGGTTTTTTGAACTTTTATGAGCAGTAAGAAGCACCTCTGGTGTAGGAGGATATGCATATAAGACACTGTTTCAGAGGCTTTCGTTCTTTTACAAAAGCAAAAAGCCAGAATGTGTCTTGAGTGTGTGAAGAAGTAGGGTGTCCCCGTTACTGAATACCATTCCTATTTATACCCTGTTGGAGATTTGCTTAACAAGTCAGAGCTGGCAGGTTGAATAGCTACTGTAATGCAGCTAGTGTGTGTTCAGAAAGTAACGTCAGGGATGTAAAATAGGACTATCAAAGTATTAATTTAAAGGACTTGCAACAAAAAATGAATTTCATTGTGTAACAGTGTTTAAAGGCTATATTATGAATCTGTAGTGGATCTAAGGGCACAGGAAATAATATAAGCCCTTTACACTTCTAAGGCAGCTTTTCTAATTTAGATGCAGGGTTTCAGTCAGCAATAAGAATTCTCACCCCTTCAGTTTGTCCCATTTCTGTATCTGGGATTTAAAATAAGACCTTTTTAAAACAGAATCTTTCTCTACAGTTTTGATTTAGATTCATTTTCCCATAGAGCCTTTGCAAACCACTTACTCTTATGCCTAGTGCTGAGATCTAAGGGGCCTTGTTTCCCCTACCAAGTCAAATTACAGGCATCTGAAACAAAATGGAGAGACTACAGAAGAGCATTCTTTTTTGGATACAACTTTCTCAGTTCATTTTCCATAAATGAGCTCTTGAATAAATTAAGATGTTGTCTCTTACTTTTGAGAAGATGTAAAAAACAAAAAAGCAGTCAGAAAAGAACATATGATCATATGATCAGATAAGCAAGAGTTACCAAAGGCAACTGTTTAGTAAAACAATCCCAGTGTGGAAAGCTCAAGACAGATGAAAAACATATGCCCCACTGGAGTGACCGCTGCATGCGAAGTGATGGAAGAAAAGCAGACCCTAGTCAGTCAATCACTGCAGTCTGATTTTTATTTGGCTTTGCATAATAAAGAAGTTCATTATACTTCTAAATTGCATGATGAGCAGCCTCATTATGCTTATGTATGCTTACGTGACTTAGAATGAAATATACCTTTTGGCACCCAACTTGGGCATCAGAAGTTGTGAGTCAAAAGCCATAGTCAGAATATGCTTTATTCTGAAAGCAAGTAACAGCTGTTGCTCATTTGAATCACACTTTCAGCATACTCCTTTACAGGTAATTAAGACAATTTGGAACATATTATAAGAATGCTTTTCAATGCTAAGGTAGGAAAATGCTGGCAATACACTGCAGAATCATCTCAAGATTAATTTCTAAGCAGTGGACCTTTCTAGAGTAGCTATAACCTATGGGTATAACTACATCTACTGTTATTTTCCAGATCAGCATTTCTAGACATTTGCTATTGGCCTTGTATTCTTCCAAGGCAGGTGGAGAATCGAAAACTGAAAAAAAGAGAAAAACCTGTACATGGTGAACATCAGTTCTGCTGTAATCATATAAGGTCATAAAACCTCCCTGTATTTTAGACGAGATATACCTCCAGCTTCATCTAGCCTGGAAATTTCTGTGTCCATGTTCGCCTTGCCTTAAGAGATTAGGAGGACTTCAGCAGGTCAAAGAAAACAACAAAAGGAAACTTAGGACACACAATATGTTAGGGAAATTACTGGAAGAGGTGGAGTTATACAATTGTGGGCTTTGCTAGGTTCATAGTCTCACATTCATGTTTTATGACTTTAAAAAATATAGCTTTATTGCACACTGCACTAGGAAGGCATAATCTTAAAATTACTAGTTCTGGCTCATTTTCTCTTTAAAGGAGTGGATTGTTGTTTCCAATTATTTTTTTTATTTTTTGATATAAACATATCCAACTGTTTTTCTTCAGTCTTTCAGCAACCTCCAGTAACAGAAGTGAAATTAAAATCTCATCAACATTCTTTTATTTTCTTAATTTTACTGAATATTTTTTCATCGAAATGGAGAGACTGTCAGAACAATTGATGTCTGCTGGATTTTCTGTTCCTGCTACAATCAGTTGTATAGCCATATATTATCTCATGACTATAAAATCACTGATATTTCCGTGCTCCTGTGGCATATTATTATGACAAGTCCAAAAAAATAGCATCAACAACATTCCATTGCCTTGGCACACTGAAAAATACTGAATGAAAATGGAACAAAATGAGCATAGACTACTAAGTCTTGGCTATCGTATCACTGAGTTCTCATCATCCTCCAGTGACTATATAGACTTATCTCCTGCCATATGATCTACCTGCTGTGGCTGGATGGATACACATTTTTTCAAAGCAGAACAAAAAGTTCCTGTGTGCTGCACAGCCTTTCGGCTGCACTTACCAATTTCCAGGTCTTCATAGAATCATTCTAGTTGGAAGAGACCTTCAAGATCATCCAATCCAGCTGTTAACCCACATGTGGAAGGAGCACTTGGTGGGAAGGAGGGTGAAGACATGTCCTTGTTCTTCAGAAAGAGTAAATTTGTGCCTTGCTCACATCTGAATATGCACAAAGTATCCCATTCAAAGATTATTATAGTTGATATAATAAAAAAGTTGCCATTAAAAGAATGGCCTCTCTCTTGTATGCACATACAAGACTTACCCCAAAATTAGATCTCTGCATTCAACCTCTAGTCCAAATTTTTACATTCAACCAGTTTCATTTCAATCTTTACATATCATTAAAACACACAACTCTTCACATAAGGAAATGAAGCAGACCAGAGTCCTCCCTGCAGATGCCTTCATGCCATTTGTATATAGCAGAGATGTAACCTAGTAGGTGACTTCAATGTTTATTCTGTTTACACATAAGATTTGCTATACTCTATCCCCTTGGCTTGCTCAAGCTATCAACGAGATCTGGGCAAAGGCCATTATGATTACTCAAGACCAAAACTCAGATGTCAAGATAAGCTTCTTAAAATATGAATGCTTACTAGAGAGCTCCATTTCTGACTCCTTGTACTTCCAAACTTTCTCTGCCTTTAAAAATGATTTTGATATTTTTGAAAGCATAGGGTTACATTAATTTACTGTAGTTGAATACAGAAATAGAATATTGATTTGCAGAGACTAATTGAACACTGCCTATCCATTTACATGAATAAATGTCTACAAGGCACATAAAATTGCACTAACTATGCTTGGATATTGGGCACTCAATTCCATTTAGCCAGGCTTCTGAAGTGATGGAAACCAAGGCTTTGGGTTGTAAATTTAAGTTTCTCAAAAACATTTTTTGCCTTACTTTATTACCATTGACAAACCATCTTTGCTTTGTTTACAATGTTCACCGAGTAATTCAAAGGCCTGATACACATTATACTCGGGATAGGTAAGTTACATGACAAATGGAGTTCATTTTTCTTATGTCGTTAATTTAAAGACTCGTAATGTACTGCTATTTCAAATAAGCTGCTGTGTTCTCTGAGTCTTTGGCCATATATCCTTTGTACAGAAGTTATTTATTCTTTCTATTGCACCACTGGTGTGCATAGCTTCTTACAATTACTGATTATATGACAGGAGAAAGATTTCAGTCAATCATGGCCAAGAAGAAGAACATTATTTTCTCACCTCTGCTGATAGCTTTATTAGCATCGGGCTAAATGAATTCCTAGGTAACATCATTGATTCCAACAGCACTACAACAGCAATGAGCTATGTGCTCACATCCCATCTATCTGTCCTTTCACAGCTAGCCGCCACAGGTTATCTCTGCTATGCCCTGAAGATGGACAGTCCAACTTTTAGGGTGCTTTATTTAAGGAATGGAAGATCCCAGTTCATTTCACTTTGTACTGAATTCCCTCAGACAATCCTTGCAGACCTCAGCCTCAATATCAATACGCTAAAGAGCACCTCTTCTGCTCTGCATGCACTGTATGTGTTTTAGTTATTTCCATTGGATGAAATAGCCTCAAAAGGGTGCTCTTACTCCCAAAGTAGTACACAAAACCCTGTTAGCAGGGCATTCTCCTGCCATATGGGAGATCTGGATTCAAGGCCCTGCTGCAAATCAGGTTGTGCCTCTCACGTGGTAGAAGAATGAATGCTCTACCGTAGGCTCTTGGGTTTGGTGAGGTGTACATTCACCAAATCTTACCCTCAGCTGCTTTCTCTGCAAAGCTCCAAGACAAAGCCCTGAAAATAGCTATCAGATTGACTTACAGATGGAAAAGAAACACTGGTTTGAAAATCCCACAGGGATTATTTGTGAATTATTTCTTTAGGAAGGCTGGCAGTTTCAGTAGTTACAAGATACATGCATCCCTACTTGCATCTAAGTTCTGAGAGGGTTTGCTGCAGAGAAGCATGTGGTCTGGGATCCCAGCAGTGCTTTAGTGTTTCCCACAGACTGGAAAATGATAGCCAGATGCTTTTACAGAAATCCAGGGACTTCACTGAAGTGAAGGCTGTTAGTTTCCCCTTCTCAAACAACAAGCAATCTCCAGAAATTATTAAATAACAAAGATATCTAGGAGACAAGATCTACTGTTTCTTTAGTCTGGTCAGAAGAGCAAAGGTATTTTCCTTAAGTCTAATACCTGTTAATTTATAGTGATTTCAGGTTAATTGCTACTCATACTTGGAAATTCTTACCTACAAAATTTGACTTGTTGCTGGAACTGCTTATGGCAAGCTTAGAAATCTGAATTGGGGTCAATGAGAGCAAAAGTTTATGCACTTACTAGCAGCCTTTAGAATACAGAGCATTAAATGTAGCTCAGTTGGGGTTTTCCTTCTAAAGGTATGTTGTCCATCCAGCTCTTTCAGCAAGAGACATCCAGCGTCTTTTCCTAAACACGGAAGTGCATCAGTATCTTTCTTTATTTGATTAATGTAAATGATTTGCCTGCAGCAATCAGACTGTGTTTGCCAGGATAGTCATTATACAGTGACAGAGATTAGTGAGGTACTTAATCAAAACCAGCACTGATTGATACTCCGTCAGTTTTGGTCTTTAATCAGTGAAGCTTTCATCCAATCATCAGCCATTAAAGAGTCTTATTTATCTGATTACTTTTGGGGTATTAGACTTAAAAAAGGAATATATAAAGGTAAGCTACAGCCTTCCTGTGACATTACCCAGATATACAACTGCTTTTTCAACATTTTGTAGCAGGGAAAATATAACCCATATCTACAATTATTTATACAGGATGGTTTGCTCAGATGGCTGGGACAGGGATAGGGAATTTTTCAGTTCAGCTATAGAGCACCAGTAGAATATAGCCTCAGGTCAACAATGACCAAAACTCATTTTCATTTTACAGTTCTTTGGAGGCCTACTGTAAATGAGTTGGTGGTCTCAGTCCAGTTCCTAGAAAGCAGAAAAGTTGTCAATAAATGTATCACTTTTCATTTCTTCTCTTAATGGCTAACCTAGATTACAGGATGGAGAAACCAACTGAAATAATGGAAATTTCTTTCAGAAGGTTAATATAATATAATGTAATGTAATATAATATATGTGACACAACAGGAGGGAGCCAGCTCCTGTACATAACTTCCTCTCAACATTAGCAATATACTAATGCACATTAGCAACATGTCTAATCACTACAAAATGGAAGATGTGTTTCAAAGCATGTACCATGAAACTACATAAATTTCAAGCAATTTTACAAGAGCTTTAAGAATCTCTCAGTTTTGATGAATTGTGGCATAAACAAAGCCTAAATTGGACTGTTGGGTAGTGCAGACTTATTAAGGAGAAAGAACTTAATTTTGATATACAGAGAGGTGCAAAAACAGCTGGTGATAATTATGTAGTTGAGGTAGATCCCCTAACAGGCAGAAAGGTAAATAAAATCAAAATAATGAAGCTGTGAGATTCCACTTCATCCCAATAGTCACACTGGAATGGAGTGGAAAGACAAAACCCATCAATTAAATAACTAGAAGTGTAAAAGGTACTAAAAAGATAGGATAAAAACTGACAAAACTCAATCACAGAATTAGGAAAAATATTCTTGTTTCACATTCTCAGACTTGTGTGTTTTTTAAAATGCATGTCAACATGTGAAATTAGCGCAATGGTACAGGCACACAGGGCATCTGCAAGCAATACTGACACACGGGAGCATATGCACTTTCCACAAGTGGATGCACACGCACAGTTCTGAGCTTTTACCCAGAATAAATGATTCCTAAAAAATATACCCTCCTATGCATTTGATTGGTGTAATCGCATAATAGTAAATGAATTTACACAGGTGGGGAAAAAAAAAAAATCAGAGTATTCTGGAAAGCCTGGACATTCGTATTAATTATTAATCAAATCTTGTGAGAATTGGAAGAATTCCTCAAAGCAGCTGCTTCAGCTATATGCCCAGGTACAGCAATAATTTGGCTGAGAGAACACAGTCTGTTAAATATGTATCATGTTCTTACTCTTGGCTGTGTTTAAAGTAGAAGAGATACATGGATAAGAAAGCTTGGTGCTTGAAAAAAAGAAAAAAGGATGTACGTGTGGCAGATAAATTTGGTGGTTTGGAGATGATCAGGTTAAATATTGATATTCTACAAATTATGGAATTTATTCACATCAGTTATATTTCATTGCTGGGATAGAAAAGGTGTTTCTGTTTAGAAAGGAAAGCATGATTTTTCTGTCAGTGCAATCCTTCAAAACAATTAATATCAATTGCTTTGAAAAAAAGCCACAGCTTTTGCTTTACTTTTAAGTTCAAAAAGTGTATACTGGCTGTACGTATTCCTAACAACTGCTATTAAAATGAGACATGGTGACAAGAGCAACTGCACCAAATTGCAATGGGACAGTAAAACCACACAGTACTACTATGTTGGATTGAATTCTAACTGAGATAATAAAAATGACCAGTGACTGAATATTATTTTGCCCTAGACTTATGAAACAAAATTAACAGAACCTAAGTCTACTTCCCAAACATGACATCTCTGATCCACACCAGTGCAAACCAGGAGAAACTCCAAAGAAGTTGGCAGCACAGGTATCTGTAATAAAATTGGGCATCAGAATACTTCAGGACTGGATGGCCAGGAGTAAAATGCTGAAGTCAATAGTTAGATTGTTTCATACAAGGTACAGACCTGTCCCAAATCTTACTCATCCAAACGAAGGCAAACTCTCTACTTTGGATTGGTCAGGAGCAGAAGACTATGAAGCCTTTCTGGTTTTCTGCCTTCCCCAAATATGCTGGGCAACTTGAGACAGCTTTGTAGGCTGTACATAAAGAATCTATCATTACCAGCCATCTCTTTCCAGGTAAACATCTTATTTCCCATGTTGCCAGACTACCCCAAGCCTAGTATCCTGTAAAGATCTGTATCTCCTTCAGCAAACTCATTTAGAAACCACGTCTCCACTATTACTCATCAATGGCTCATTTTCTTGCCAAGGCTCAGCTGAGACACACAAAGTGACAGAGACTCAAAATGAAACACACAGAAATGTCATGCATACAGAAAACCAAAAAGCAGGGCAATACACCTTTCTTTCATGTAAAGAAATCCTTTGTATAATCGCAGCCTTAGGATTTTTTTCTCAGATTTCTTGACAATATCCACTAGTTGTACAGAGTTTTTCATCAGCAGACCTCAAATTGCTTTACAACAGAGGTCAGTGTCATTACAGCGCTGGTCAAAGCTGAGTCTCAGGGGAACACGCCAATTCCAACAGGCTTCTGGTTCAGAATCATTTAACATTGGAACACTGCATCTGATATTTTCATTTCAAAGAAACTTCTTTGCTGTTCCCGCCTCCTCTCCCATTACAAACTTTGTATATTTTCCCCTTTCTCCTTGAGATAAGAGGATTTCGCACGCTCTTGCTAATTGTCCTGGGTAAATGAACTGTACAAAATGGTTTACCTTGAATAGGCTGTACCTAAATTGTAACGGTCTATCACGCTCCCTAGCATGTCAAGTTACCCACCTTCCTCACGCTATTCTGAGCACAGCCTGAGGTATGCAAAAACCCAGCCATGTTTATGTCAACCGCATTGACTTTTCCTAGATGATAGAAACTCTTACTCCACATTTCCTCACATTATTTACACTTCAAAAGCATCCCAAAGATAACAACATAACAGCCCTTAACATCTTACTTTTTACTTCATTACACATTTAGCTAAAGAAATCTGTTTGTTTAAATTATGCCATAGCTTATCTTCATTATTTCTCATACTATTCTTAAAAGGGTTGTTTATCTTATTGTTGCTACATCTGGATATGAACAAGAAGACAAGAATAATACAGAGACATGTCCCCCACTATTTCAATCTGTGATACTCAACATTTAAGAAAACTTTTCAAATTTTAATTTGAACAAGCTGCTTGACCCAGGAAAAGAACACTCAGTTGTCATCAGGAGATGTTACAATGTGCATGGTTAAAAATAGGGTTAGCAAATTTTCCCCTCAGCCATCCAAATACACTGCCATTTATTATTATTGGCACAAAAATTAGGGTTGCTTTCTTTATGACTTTCATTTACTTATAGTTTCCGCAGAATGATTCTGAAAGATTCATAACATTCAAACAACTGGTTACTAACGTATAGACCAGAGGAATCATCCACACTGGGACCTGCTCTCAGACCTGCTACAGCTTTACAAATAGGAGCATTAACCATAACAAAATAAATGCACTTCAGCAAACAATGCAACTGTATGCTCAAATTCCTTTTTACTGAGAAACCATAGAATTAGTACTGAATCCTGACAGTTTTCTTTGAAACCTGTGGTGAAACATCCACTTACCATTCTTACATATACCTTGAAATACAGTTGTATTAGAGACTTTAAGTTTGTTTTGAAGTATCTTGCTAAACGAACATGATTGTATGACAGGATTACATACGATAACAGGATACAGAGTCCTGCGGGTGCCCAACAGTCTTATGTTTATGTTAATTGAGGACAATGATAGCATCGCAGTTAAACAAATCCTACCAGCTTGCTTGTAAGTTCAGATACTGACTTCAGCTTGTCTTGCTACAGATTCAATGTTCTTAATTTTGAAGAGGGCACAAAAGACAGAGTTTCTTATGTTACAAAATGGCACAGGAAAGCAACATTTCATTTCACATTTGTTCTCTTTCAAATGCCACCACGCGCCCAAAACCAACGTGTTAAACATCTTTGCAAGAGGCCACATACTATGCATGTCCGCTTCAGCGATATTTCCTTCTTCAGCCAAGAATGACACTAATAACTGCACTGCTAACCCTAAAGACAGACATGTTTACAAACTTCAGGTAAAAGTAACACTGGACAGAGAAACTCAGTGATTCCAGCACTTGATGTACAAATGAAACAGTGCTGGAGCTCATTAACTGTCTCTGCTAAAACAGTGGAAGAAATTTAACCTGGTGGGAAGAGTACAGGTTTTACTGAGTTTTATGGAATTTTGCTAAATGAAATCAGGTTTACACTAACTATGGAATTTAAAGGTATTTGCTCAAGAATTAGAATAAAATGGAATAAGATTTTTTTAAGAGCAATTATGTCTGTAAATTTATTTCCCAACTCGCAATTTGAAAGGCATTTCAGCAGAAATAAAGATGTACTAATCCATGCTTTCTGAGGTTCATTCTTCATTACATTCTGTTGAATTACCCAACAAGAAAATGTACAAGATTTATACAACATGCAATTCTGCAAAGCAAGACAACTTATATCATGATCTCCTCCCCATCTGCTCTTGATTCAGAAGCTATCTTTCAGTCTTTACACCTTATTTTAAAAGAACTATTCCCAGCTTGCTTTACTAGATATGAAATGTGCAGATCTCAAAGGCAGAGTAAATTTTCTGAAATTTCTGAAGATAGATTTTAATCAAACAGCACATCCCTCAGGATATGATCACAAGTGTTCTTTTAAGTGGAAGAAATAAAATATAACATCTGCTAAGCTTCTTGTGACTGGTTTTCTAACTTTCATGGGTCCGGTAGAAAAGAAATGAAAAAACCCTAGATTAATGTTCAAATGCCAGCAACTCAAGGCCATCATGGACAATGCAGTTTTAAATTCTGCTCACTTAAAAGGGGATTGTTGTGCTTAACACCCTAATGGGTTCCTAATAAAAGAAAGGGGAGAGGCTTTTTCATGGTTCTGTAGGAATGTACAGTTTGTTAGCAATCCAGTAAATTACTGGTTTTCCATTCATAAATATATTATATTTATTTGAAGTTGCTCCATCCTGAAAAATAGCAATACAAGTCTTCCAGAAATATCTCTTGAATCTCAGTAGAGATTTTCAGTGCTAACAAGGGATTTTCACTGTGGCCTAAAGAAAAAAAGGCACAAACTAAAATCTCTAGCCATCACAAAATACTGCTATACGTTACTACCACTATAAAGTATTAACTTCACTTGGGAAATAATGGAAGTTTCTGCACAGCTGGAACTTTAGTTTTATTGATTGTTCCTCTAGATGCATTTTACATGCACAGATTTTATTTCAGTCTAAAACGTACCGTGGAAAACATCTCAAGATAACATATTGGGAACTTCAAAATATATGCATAAAAGAATGATCCTTTATGGGCTCATAGTTTTGGTAATGTAATGTCTATAATTTTTTTATTTAGTCTTTATAAATAGATACATACCAGAATTCAAACTGTGGCCATTTATATAAAGAAGAAATTTCATCTTGATTTCAAAGGAACTGAGCTTAGAGCAGAAGTATGCTCATACAAACACAGAGTCAGAGATTAAGCTTGTTCATTGGAGACTGAGAGCAGGTACCTACCAGGCCATAAAGAGATGGGTCACCAGGCTTAAAACATTTCTTAAAAAAACTCACTCTAAAGTTATGCTTTTTTTAAAAAAATCAAGTCACTGTAGAGAGAAAAATGATGCAGCACCACCAAATAAATACAGCAGCTATTTAGAAGAATATTTTCAAACAGGTACAAAAGAGTAACAAGATACTATTTTTATAGCTAGATTCAAAACTGGCAGCCATATGAACTACTAGAACTAAAGCAAAAGCTCTAAAAGTGTTTGATCAAAGTTACAAAGAATCTCCCCAGTGCAGGAACTTATGATGCCACACCTGTATCTCTGGAGGATCTATTCATAAAACCAAATTATTCTTGAGCTCAGAAGAATATTCTTGAAAGTAGAGTGCACATCACTGATAACTTCTATGTACAGATATAATTTAGGAAATTTCAGTGGTGAACTGCTGTAGTTTTTGTATGTTCCTACCATGTGTCAGTCCAAAACCATGATGAAACAAAAGCTACTTAGCTACTTGTGTGCTACACTATAAATAGGTAACTGTTTGACATATCCAGGCACACAGAAAAGTAAGGAAAGCACAAAGCTCAAAATAAAGTTCCTCCACTCTACACAATTGTTTGTGAATTTAAAACTTGGAACACGCAATTTTGTATACTAAAAAAAATCTGGCTGTCAGTGCTGATGTCAACCAGAACCACTACACTTCTCACAAAGGGAAAAGCACATCCCTTCTGCCAACACATTGCTATAGCTTTTGCTAATTCTGAATGCTCTCCTCATGGTAAGTCACTTCTGCTGTTATTGTAGAAGAGTTAAGGCATCATACTTCTTTTACAAAAGCCATTGAAATGTCACAGGATCATAGGACAATTTAGGCTGGAAAAGACTTCATTTAGTTCAACCTCTTTCTTCTAGCTGAGCCAGCTATGAGGTCAGAACAGATTGCTCAGGGCTTAATCCCATCTTTGGTGCTTGACTTTAATAAAGCAGGCTCAAAAATGAAAGATAAATAGAGATGGAAAGTGTTCTCAAAAGAAATCTTGATTTTGTAGCAATCTCAAAGCAGGGGACTCTGGATTTAGCTAGATTATGACTGGCAATGGCTTTGTGAGCACAACATCTGTAGCCATGATCGGATCATGTTTGTTGAATAGGCTGAGTATTAAAGATAAGAAATAGAGGAAAATACTCATTTGTCAAGTGAGTTCTTAGGTTTAGCTATAAGGTCTGAGAACTAACTAGATAAGATCTCTTCATTTAACAATCTGAAAAGGATACTCTAAGCTGTCACTATTGTTCAACTGAATGGAGAATTCTTAGCTGAGATTTTGAGAAGTGATCATAAGAGCAAGAGAATCTGAAATATGTGACTGGACCAATTAAAAGCAGAAGCCAGATATGGACATGCAGTTACACTGACAGAATTGTGATTGGCTAGTGACAATTGCCATCTATGTAAAAAATTATGAGGAAGTTAGGCCAAAAGTGATGACCTATATTCACAAGAGATAGACTATGGTATACACAGCGGTGGAAGACAGACTTTTCTCTAGAATTCTCTTTATATCACAGCTGATGTCTAGACCTAAACATGCTAGGGAGATGCAACCAAAGACCACTCTTGGAGATGGATAGCTCTGGGGTTAAAAAAAAATGAACACTGAGTTCATAAAGAAAGTTTGGAGGAAACAATGGCTAGACTGAGAGAAAGTAATAATGAACTATAATAGAAGAATAAAAGCACTACAGAATTTCAGGATTACTGAATAATGTCAGGATACTGCTGACATTAAAGGTCCTTAAAGAGCAATAGAACTGATGTGAATACTTTAAAATCTAAGGGATGCAAAGAGTCCAAATGAATCGTAACATTCATTTCACACACACTGTAGAAAAGGAATCTCCATGCTGAGATGATTAACTGAAAATTTCATAAAGTTGAACAACAAACTGCTACAAACAAGAATATTTTGACTGTCTAGATACAACCCACAATTTCCAGGGTCAAATTTTTATATTTAGCAGTAGTCTGAGATGAGAACAGATTGAATGCTAACGTAAGTGTTCTTTATGTTGCCAGTCCCCTGTAAAAGGTAGTTTACTACCTAAAAGCAGGTGGTAGCGAGGCTGGTGTAGGTGTCTTCTCCCAAATTAGTAATGATAGAATGAGAATAAATGGCCTCAAGTTGCGTCAGGGTAGGTTTAGATTAGATATTAGGAAGAAATTCTTTACTGAGAGAGTGGTTAGGCACTGGAACAGGCTGCCCAGGGAGGTGGTTGGAGTCACCATCCCTGGGGGCATTAAAACAAGTAGCTGTAGCACTTGAGGCTGTGGTCTAGTGGCTAGAGAGATATGAGGATGAAGGTTGGACTTGATGATCCAGGTGGTCCTTTCCAACCATTATGATTCTATGATTTGTCTTTATTTGATGACTCTTGTAGCGTGCCCAGTTTGGTTCCTCCTTTTTAAGTCATTTTTCCAAGTGTTTTGTGTAGATTGTTGCATATAGCAATGGAAGGGGTGAAAAATAAAACTATATAAATGTTAAGGAAAAGAGAAAAAAAAAAAGTAGTTGAAATGCTTCTGACATATTTTCCTAAATGATCTTTAAAGGTCCCTTCCAACCCAAACCATTCTGTGATTCAGTGATTTTAGACTTCATGTTCTTAAAGTTGTGTAATACATGCTTTGTTTTGCTGCAAACATTTGCATAAATGTTTGATGTCATCAAAATTGATACTCAGAATTGTCAAACTTGTAAACCTTTGTTTAGGCACCTGTGCTTAACTTAAAAACATTTACATTTCTGAATAACTTTAAGCAGTAAAAGAACTGTAATACTGCTGTGTGAAGCATCAGGCTCTTGGGGATGTATTCATCTTCAGAAGCAATGACGTGACATGGGTGTAGATGTCCCGTTGCTTTTTCAGGCAGCTCTGCACCCCAGTTTCCAGGTACTTTTGGAAAGTTAACCCACTGATACTTCAGGTTTCTGTTCTGCTTTATCCTTTATGTTTGGCCAGCCAGTAGCAGGAAGGAAACGCTTTGGCATCAATTGCTCCAACTAAGAAAAATGTATTTTGAAACCTCCTGTAAGTTGTGACTTTGCACTACCAAGTTTTCAGATGGTGTGGAAAGCATCTGAACAGACAAAGGAAATGGATTTTGTCATGCTGTCAGTAAAGTTCAGTGTCTCACCAGTGTCTCGGTTCTGTTTGTCTTTGTATTATCCCTTCTAAGTTAGGGAAGGGCTGCTCTCCCAGACAGGACCCTTGCTAATATCAGAGCAGGCATGACTGTGCATCCACCATCCTTGCTGTCAGTCCAGGGTCCTCATTTAGTGCCTGCTGAGGCTGGAATACCTGTGGGTGCCAAAAGGTGAGCCTGTGCCTGTAAGATAGTGAATTCAAGATCAAGCTTTTCTTCATATAAACAGATGGGAGCAGTGGGATGAAATATACTTTGACTTTATGCCCTGGCAACCTTTCTGAGCTTGGGATCCCATTCTCTTTTAGGACAGCGGTGAAAGTGGAAAACGTTTGGTTTGTGGGACTTAGCGTATTGAAGCCTGTATGACTGCTGGCAGTTGAGCCAAAGAGTTTGTGAAATGAGAAAGGTATAGTAGCAGAACCTGCTGGCTATGGCAGGTTAGAGACCTTTGCAGCCCATTCTTGACTTTTATCTTGGAGAAGGAATTTTTGAAGCACAGTGTTGAAACCGGGACCATGCTGTTAGCAGCCTTTTGTACTGTATTGTGCATTGATGAGATATTTTATTTAAACTGTGTAACTTGACACTTGAGACTGACTGACTGAGAAGTTCACAAGTTAACTAATGTGGTTTTCATTTGAAATTCGGGCAGAGCTGGCAGTAAAACATGTTTGTCTTCTCATTTTAATACAGATGTAACATGATTGGTCTTAAAGTGCAGAAGCAACCGTTCCCATCTCTGGAGAAATGCTATAAATAGCAGATGGTTCTTGTTAGTCTGGCTTCAGTGTACCTAATGTGCCAAACATGGAACCACAGAATATTTGATTAACTGAAAAGGCATCAAAGTGGATAAAGATATAACTCTTCTGTAATCCTGACTTTCAGCGTCTTTCTGTACTGGGTATTTCTTAGTGTGCAGTGCTGTCTTACTTCTCTTACAGTTACTAAATGATGGGAAAACTGTTGCCTAAGTACCCTACAAAGTACCCCATAAATTTAGTGGTTGCTCGTTATTCTGTGATCTAGCATAACTACTGCAGAGCAGAAACAGAGAAGCTTGTAAGTGGCTTGTTTTGAATCCTGAAGTGCTGTTCCAGGAATTCACACTACACAGCTTTTTTGCCGCCTCTTTTTATGGAATGTGATATCTACAAAATATGCCATTTGAAAAGTGACTCTATTTGGAACACCACAGGCAAAAAAAGATCATTGAAGAATGTACTGTAGCTCGGAGCCAAGTTTGGACAGCACTTTGAATGTAGCAGTCCTAGGAATGACTTCAGAAACAGAGATGGTAAGGATTGTGAAGTTCTTTACCAATCTGTGATCGCTGTAACGGAACCTGTTCTACAAAGGAAATAGCAGCTTATTTACTTTTTCATTTTTCTTCCTTTCCCTATTTCAAAAATAAGCCCTCTCTCAGAATTTCCATACTGGGCAAAGCTCCAGGGAACAAGAAAACATGAAAATTGTCCAGGCTTCTGAGCCTGTTAGGCATTCATGCACATAAAGGAAGAAATAATTTGTAGACCAAAAAAATCCCTGAACCCCAGGAAAAAAAAAAAAGACTTCTCTGAAGATGTATAATACTCAGTACAATGTTGTTTTATGGCCTGGCATCAGTTCCACCGTATGTTAACAAAATGTCTATCCATTAGCCCTTTGATGTGGCTTCCAGATATCCCTATGCTCAAACTAAATCATGCATACAATAGAGCTTTGAGTAGAAAAGTTTTAAGAGTCTGATGCCATCACGTTATGGCTCCATTATCACATTTTCTCCATGTGGATTGTTTTGCTAGTCATACCAAAATGTTGAAAGATTTCTAAGTGCACTTCTGTGAGCCTCTCTCCTGTGAGTGTAAGCTGATGCCTGTTGCTGCTAGAATTTAAGGGGTATTTAAAAGAATTTAAGAGGTAATTATGGAGATTGGGTTTTGAGAGTGCAAGTGAGCCCATTACTTCATCATTGGAAGCTAACAGGAAAGAAGACTAAAGAGAAATGGTGAAAAACAAATAAGAGAAAGGATGAAGAATGAACATTGGCATTGTTAGGAAATGTTCTGTTTTCTTTGAAGTATCTGTATCAATATTTTCTGAAAGAAGCAGTATCCTCTGTGTGCGTGTTTTGTTTTATTGGTAACAGAACTTTGTACTTTTAATTGGAGGGGTTATTTGATATAGTGTGCCTTGTGGGAGTGGCAATATTGCTGTCACTTGTTCTTAAACTAGAGGTCTTGTCATGATGAAAACAGTCAAATTAATATGAAACCGATATAGAAAAACATTTTTCTTTGTAACTTGACCATTTAAATTTTTTTTAACTGCCAGAAGGACTACCAGATTTTCAAGACTAAAGTGCGTGCTAAATTTTGTGGCATAGAGCTTGGCAAATCTTCTAAAACTTGAATTGCTTGTTTAAAACCCAAGACCTGGCTGAAAGCATTTAATTCTGCTAGGGAGAACTTGGCAATAGTTTGCTTTCTGACTCTGAATGACTGATGCACCCTAAAGTGTAGGCATGGTTTTTGGAAACCTCATCTGGGCATGCAATAAATAAGTCTTAAAAGTCACTGGTTCCTATGCAGTTGTTGTCGCTAAGGGGTAGCAGTTAAAGCATTGTGCTACTTTGAGCGTGTGTTTGAAATATTGGTGGAACAAGTGAATCTGTGTACATGGAAGAAAGATTCAACTCACCTTTAAAAAAAATATTTCCTGAGACAATTTTGCTGGAAGTCATCAGGTCACTTTCATCAGTGTCATGTCACCTTTGTAATGTTCATATAATTCCACAATGACTAGAGCATACCTATAAATGGGCAGCTGAGAGTGGGGGAGAAAGCTGGGGTGGTAGCAGTCTCTGCTGATCTTGGAGACACCTGAAGCAGCGGTGTGTCTCAGGTTGGTAATGCCAGAGCAGAACCAAGGGATGTGCTCCACTGGGTGGGAGTGAGCCAGCAGGTACTTGAAAGGGTCCTCCTCTTGCCACCTGAGGCACAGGAATTGTCACTGCATATGAGCTACTGCAATATGAAGGAAAAATGTATTTGCTTTGGTTGCTATTGGCACCTGGTCTTCAGAGCAGGACCTTCTTAAGAGCATGCTAACTCGACTCACTGGCACACCTGCAGCACCAGGGTGACAGTGACAAGGGATGAGGACATCTAGGTGGCCTTCCTCACTAGCATCAAGTGGAGTATGGAGAAATTGAGTGCTGCTGTCATGCTGTTCATACGTATTCCATTTTGATTCTCTTGATGTAAGCTCAGACAGTGTACTTCCTGCCTTCCACCGGAGCTTGGGCGTAGATGTCATTGTGGATGTCACTATATATGTGATAGCTGGCTGCCTACCCCAGCCCTTTCTTCTTTTGAATCCAGGCCAGTATCTGCCCAAAGCTGCTTTGCTACCTCTGCTCTGTGTGCTGCTCTTCAGAGCATTTGGTTGGGTTTTAAATCTTCTTACTTCCTAAACTGCGACCAACTAAACTATGAGACTAGAAATTAAAAAGTAGCATTTAGAGTGCTTATTCTGTTGGCCAGCAAATTTATCTGAGCCTGTAGTTTTGTAGTCCTTTTGATAACGTGAGTATAAGCAGATACACTGTAATATTTTTTTCTTCCCACCCGTTCCTTTGTCTCTACTCCCACACTGGAGTTTAAAGAATTACTGTGGGATTTTATTTCAGTAATAATTCACAAATGTACATAGGGTTTACAGAATGGTTGTGAAATATTTTTTTTTTTTTCTCCACATTGAAAAAATTATCTTCTAAAATTACACTGCATCCTTCTTGCATTCTGATACGCAGGAGTATCTAAAGGGTAGTCCTGGGTTTGGCGGATGGGATATTTGCCTTAGGCATGAAGTAAGAAACCACAATATTGTGGAGGAAGGAGTAAAGAAACTATACTGTACTTTTCATCACGAATAAGTAGGTGCCAGAAATGCTAGTGCCAAGTGTCAAGGATTAGCTTAAAAACAACTATTCACTACAGAAGTCATCAAATAGCTGCAGTAGTATGTTTGTATTTGTTAGGTACAGACTGTATGTTTGACCTTGTACAACAGGAGGAGGGCTACCAAGATAGTTCTTGTCCTAGCAGTCCAGGTGATGAGTATAGCGCAAAAAAATTTCATCTTTTCCATGCAAGTCTGATGGAAAACTGCATGTGTAAGAGCGTGTGGCTTGGATTCAGAGGTTCCCACATATGGGACCAAAATGTGGAAGAAGATCTAACAGTGAGATTTTAGATAGTGGACAGAGCCAACATTGTTAATGCTGGAGAGCAAATGCTAAAAGCAGTGAAGTCAGGTTGGTGCTGAGGTGAAAGGGGAAAAGAGCTTGTTCTGCTTGATCACACTGAGATACTGACGGTGTAGAGGTGTTAGTTTAAGAAACATGTGGTTGCAGGAGCTGAGAGATGGTTACTCAAGGATGTAGCAGAGTTCATAGTTTTGGTGAGCAGAAAGACAGTGTTCTTGAGAAACCCTGAACCAGCTGCAGAACTGTGGGTAGACTTGTTAGGGTTTCACACATCACGTTGCTGCTTTGTGAGGACAGGGAGTGGGGAGAGGCAGTGAAAATGATAAGCTGACCACAGTTGGCAAGGCCTTTAAGAGAATTAGTCTGAGGACTCTGGTTTGCTTTGTTAGTAGGTGCTTCAAAACGTTGATATCCGTTCTTTTTTGTTTGTTTTTTTTTTAAATATACCATTATTAAGTATTTTTTAATATATTTTCATTGGTCTAGGAGTTCCCTAGGCTTCTGAGATTTTAAAGACCTTGCACTTTGCCCCTGTAGCTTTATTATAAATGTTGTCACAATGATGCAAAAGTATTTATTATGGTTTGGCAAAGCAAAATGTACTGTAAAGCACATTATACCGATAAGATTTGTCCAAAATGATTGTTAATAAAATGTTAAAGATCTTGTGAGGCTGGTAGGCATAAATCTTAATTAAATCAAGGAATGAGTTTTGTTCATAGTTTCAGTATTATCAGTACTTATACCAACAATATATCATGACGTCATATGTAAGTTATCTAGAACTTCACTGTGCACAAATATAATTCTAATGCATTGTAATGGGTAAATGGAAATTTTGGACAAATTCCTGATTTGCATGGTTGAGTCTTTTCAATAGTACTTGTCAGAAGAGTAAACTGGTTTATGTGTTTAGAACTGAGGTCTCATTTTTTTTATTGCAGTTGCAAAGGGATTTTTTTTCCCTATTACAGGATCTTTAACAGAAAATGTGTTTTGTACTACAAGTTCAGTAAGTTTGCTTCTTTATGCTGAGAAGTATGTTCCTCACAGTCTGCATTTGCTTTTCCCACTAGTTTTTGTTCTGTCATTTATTCCACAGACTGGTTTACAAATTTTAACAAAAATAAAGTAAACTATGTACTCTCCTGGTAGTTACATAGTCCCTTGACATCTGATTTCTATGATAGTGTTTGAATTGTGAAATAATAGTCTCAAGTACAGTCACTGGTATAAATTACTCAGAAAAAAACCCCCTATGTCCCATTTAATCTAATCACACATACGTTGTCTCATAGAGAGTGGAGAATGCAATAATATCGTGATGCAAGGTGAAATAGCCTGTAAACCATACTGCTTTAGAAATTGCACCAGATCAGAGTTTTTCCCTAGAGTGCATGTAAGTAAATAGAAGAAGGATTTTCCTTGTATTTTAAATACTTCAACTCAGTAAGGAAGGATATTAATGCTGTCTCAGTACCTCTGTATCACTTAAAATTCTGGGCTTTATTTTTCAGTTGCTTGCCTGGTGTAATGATCATTGTGCTAAGTTTCTGCTTTTGGTGATGTCAACTAGACTAAGATTTTTCTTATCCTCTCCATGTGCCACGTTTAATGTGCTGCTTTTGGGAGAAGGTATTTCATTAAACAATATTCCTTCACTGCAATGGAATTTGT
>JAVSBS010005428.1:229192-267638 GCA_033124195.1 Coracias cyanogaster
TATGTATGTATGTGTGTGTGATAGTTTTAGGACACCACCTCCTGTAGCATGCTGCTTAGCAGATTAGAACTTATTCTACCGTTCCAAATGGCAAATGTTCAACTTCTTGCCAGGAGAGTGATTACTGAGCTCTAGACCACGTTGTCCTCCATCCTCTTCTTTACCCTTTCAATAATCAGGAAGAGAATCTGAAGTCACGTTATTCTTCGTGATGTAAAGGAAAAACAAGATCTTGAACTGTTCCTCTCTGTCTTCTCTCATAAGCAGATACTACAGCTTGTGGTCTGTTCTGCTTGTATGAGTTTGTTTCTTGGCACTGTAAACCTGAATTCTTGGATTTATATTCTCCACTTCTGCCTGACCTGGTCCACTGACCTTAGTTTATATGCTAAAGTGCTCCAAGGATCTGTTCACTATGCTGGAATTAATGTTCAGATGATACTTTATTTGACTGTCTCTTAACATGTTCTGCAAGTTGTCCTGCAGGTCTTTCTGGAAGACTGCAGCTGTGCTTATAAATAGGCTATAGTTAATAAGCCTATTTATAGCAAGCCAAAGTCTTATGATTTTTTTTCTCATTAATTAGTTCCCAACTTCCAAATAAGTTCAACAAGATAATTGGATCGCACCCTTACCCACTAAGTATGGTGCATTTGCTTTTTCATTGGTTCATTTGGTAGTTTAATTTAAAATTGCCCTGACAAATTTACATGCTGAATTTCAGGAAAGAGATACAGCTAAATACAAAGAAATTTAAATAAGATGGCTTTGATAGGTTGGTTAAATGTCAACAAAATTGTAAGGATAATATTCTAGATTATATTAAAACGTATGAACTTTATATTCTTTTATTTGTGAACTTTCTTACACACACAGTTTCCTGCTAGAGATGAACACAACAGCCCTTGCTGCCCCTACAAAACAGCCAGCAAGCCTGTCAGAATGCTGGAGATGATTTGCTGCACGAAGTCAGCAATGGCTAACACTCAGATTACTTCCAGTTTCATTTATGTGTAACAGTTTTTTCTGTGAACTAAGTAGAACTCGGGGAATGTTCACAGTTGCACTTCAGTGTGACCTTCTAAATTTAGTGGTGACTGGATCAAGGTGAGGGAGCAAAGAATGTGATTGCAAGTGTTGCCAGGGTCACAAAGATAAAGCACTAAATACTCTGGAGAACAACAATTGAGAATAATCTTTGTTAATTCCATAGGAATCACCCATACTCATTAGGGTGAAATGTGATCTTCCTTTCTTCAGGAAGCAGAAATTGAATGTAGAATGTGCCCCTGGCAGGGTCACTCGTACAGGGTCCTCACCGTATTTGCTGAGAACAGTTGTAAGGTACAAACTGTGGCATAAAAGTAGTGAGATGACAACCAGCTTTTCCTTGGAAGAGCTGTCCTGCCTTGTGGGCAAGCATGTTTTAAACATATCCACAAGTTGAGGGGTTGAAGGGTCATACTTCAAGAACTTGTTTGTACAGAGATGAGTGGAGGTATATAGACAATCTTTCATGAGTGCAAAAAGCTCAGGTTCTTGAGAGAGCATCTGATTGTTTGGCATGCTGTAATTGCTGCCATTTGTTTCAAAAGCCTCTGCACTGAAGAGATGCTTTTCTAATTATCTGTGTAGCACATGCAAAGCTCTTTTAGTGACCTTTCACTATAGGACTTTGCAATATCACAGAGCATGAACATTAGCTATTTGAGATCCAGCCAATAAAATATAGATGGGAAAATACATAATTTGCATGTCTGTCAAACTAAATCACTTGCTGCTAAATTCAGTTTTGTTAAAGCATAAAGGAATCCAAGTTTGTGGTGAAAGCACTAAGAAATTTCATTTTTGCTTTCTTATAGGAAACTTTTCCCTAATTGGGAAAGGCTGTGTATGTGTAAAGGAAAAACAACAAAAAATTCCAGTCAAACTTTTCCCTGCTGCATTAATCACTTAATGCATTTAATTAAGATGATCTTTGAAACTCACTAAGAAGTTGAAGAAAGAGCTGCTAGCTTGCAGTAATTTTAACTGTTTAAATCTAGTGGCATTGAAACTCTAAATTGCTGTAAATACAGTTTTAGTGGTTTGAAAGAATCATCTTTGTCTATAATTGTGTTTTCATTTAAGTGTGTATCTTTTAGGAATAGATAAGGGTTTCTTCTCTCAGGGTGGTGCAAAAAGATACTAGCATATTTTCAATGACTTCATTTTGCTTCTTGGAGCGCTTTAAAATCTCTTGTTGAATCTTTGAAGCAAAGAACCAATTTTTTTTTTTTTAATTTTCCCTTATCTGAAACCACATATTTAATCATAATGTGGATTATAATTGCTAATACCAATTTAAAACTGGGATGTTGAACCAAACAGAACCAGAGATCAAGGGATTATCCTCACTGTGTTGGATAAATACAGCATGTTGCTGTATGGATGCATCACTGACCTGGGATATGAGTGGAGTGACAGTGGGTTAATGTGGTGTCTTTCCGATCATGTACCTCAAAGCATCCATCTCTTGTGGTATAGAATAAGAGACATCTTTGTCCCCTTCTTCCTTGGTGAACCAGATGCAGTTATAAACTCTATCAGATGATAAACCACAGAAATGATTTATCTGAAACAATTAGCATAATGCTGTGCAATTGCTCTAAAGCCGACCTACTGAATAGTTTATCTACAGTTCTCTAAGAAGTTCTGTGAAGAACTTCCATTTTTTTCAGAGCTCTCTTCATTTTCTCTGCAGTGTCTCAGGTGTAATCAGACCTTTGCATCTAGAAGAAACAAAAATGATTTTCCGGTACAGGTTTAACAAACATGCATCTCTAATGATTTTGTTCTGCAGTTGAAATTGGAGTAGGTCAGATGTGTGTATCCATACCTAAGATCAATAAAAAGTGATCAATCTGAAATATTTATCATAATCTTCCTTGAACCTTGAAGAGGTTCAGATGAAAGTAACTAGCCTTTTTTCCAGAGTTTTTTACACTTCGTTTTAATGATTTTTGAAAAGAATAAAAATTAAGGGAAAATGGTAGCATAGATAGATAGCAATGTTAACTCAAACAACAAAGGAACAAAGCAATTTTGCATCACTTTTTCATATGCATAACGCATGGCACAGAAATATTTAACTGTGATGAACAAAACCAGTCTGTAGGTAACCTACCTATCACAAATTTACAAAAACAAAGCAAATGTAAATTCAAGATACCATGATGTGATGTTCTGTTTCAGTCTTGGGCCTGGAGGTGCAGGCTTCACCACTGGAACACTACCCACACAAATAGGTAGTGCACTGTAGTGCTAAGTTTGCATTGGTGGGGATGCCAAATTTCTAGCTTGCTTCCCCTCACATCCTATCATCGCAAACCAACAGCCTTCCCCCAGACAAAATCCACACCATCTGGCTTACTACAGTCCCTTTTTGAAGTGGTTTGGATAGTCTTTCTTCCTCCTCCCATTTGTTTGAAATTAAGTGCAGGAAGAATCATTGAGCTTTGTGGTACAGTCAGGTTCCGGCACTGTGGCCTACAGAGTACCAAGAGATGGAAACCTTTTTGGTGGTTGACAGAATGAGTCAGTGGTGGGCAGGCTGCAGTTTTGGGAAGAGGAAGGAAGTGCTGTGCAGATCTCAAGACTGTGACCTCTGTGGCTCTTTGGCTCAGCCATGAATAAGCTGTCATATTGTGGGCCAGGAGCACGTTTTTGAATGTAGAGCTGTACTGAAATATGTGTTCTCTTTCTTGCTGTCAACCTTTTTTGTTTTTGTGATGCTTTGACTGTGTGCCTGCTCTGACGTTCCTCTGCGGAGTGCCTGCACACATGGTCAATGTGCCTTCCCTAGCCTTGCTGGTTTGGGCTGCGGAGTGCTGACTCTGCAAGGTCAAGTCCTGGGGAAAACTGAAGGCAATCAGAGGTTGGGGTTTATCATTGGTTGTTTCTAAAGAGATTTTTTGCTCTTCAGTTGACCACTTTGATGTAATCCATGCAGTGATAGTGACAGAGAAGCACATTTATTTCAATTACAAACTTTAAGTAACTGCTCTCTGAGTTCAAGGTGACCTAAAGAGGGTTACCTTTCCTACCCAGTATTGTAACCTCATTTCTGATTTATGTGTTGAAAGGAAATAGGAGCAAGTAGTATTCAGAAAGTAGTTTCTCCTTCAGGTATTTATGTGTTAAAGTAGCTCCAGAGAAACGGGATGTGCCAGCTTCTGTTCTGTCCTGAACCTCTCATTCCCAAGCAAAACTACCGAGGGACTACTATAATCTAATGTGACAGAATTTAACCTTCTAGAATTGGCATGGTGGGGGTCCAGGCCAGGAGATGAGCCACCTTGTTGCAATTTAATGATTAAAAGAGAAGCAACATTCATGGCTTCCTGAACTTTGAGTCTTTCCTGAAGCAATCCCCATGAGTGGTGATGAAACTCCTATCATTCAGTTCTCTCTTCCTGCTTTTCAACAGCCTCAGAGGATTGTTGGGTGAACTGTTAAGACAACATGGACTCAAGCACCAATAATGTGGTTAAAACAAGTCCACGTGTTTTTTTTCCTCATTACGTACTTCCATAGTAATATGACCAAGATTATATTGATCTTGTGCTTAGATGAGATCAGTTCATGAATGAAGAACAGCTAGACGAAGGTGAACTTGACAGAGAAGAGTTTTAGTGGGACAAAAAGACATTCTGAAGAATCCCCAAACCTACTACTTCTGTCTTTTACCGAAGATATACATATTATACTGATAAATTTTATTTAGTAATATTCAAGATATTGATCGTTCTCTACTGCCCTTCAATATTGTGGGCCCGTGCTATCTGAAAACATAAGGTGAACACTATAAACATAGGGTGAACACTATAAACAACAGCTTTGTTGTAGGAGATGTTACTTCTCAAAGTTGGTCCAAGCCTGTAGAATTAAACTGCTCAGGAAATAAGGGCTTTCACTGACCTTCTGTTCCAGAGAAAGGGAGCTTCCTTTGACCGCTGTTCCTCTGCCATAGAAATACAGCACTGTGTACATCTGCAAACACTGTTCCTTCAGAAAAAGTAAACAAGACTTCCATAGAAGACATTCCAATACATGTTTTTGTCCCCTTGGAGTAGGTTAAAGGACAAACAGTATACGACAAATACTCATCCTTCAGAACAATCCACTGCTAGCAGATTTTTAACATGTACTCGTTACAGAGATTAATAGGTAGCCAGAGCTACTCTGACACAATGACTATGAATTTCTTACTCTAGTTTTGAAAAAAACCAGCTGAAGATGGAGCTAGTATTAGTTTTTACTCCCTTGCTTTATGTCTTAAATGGCAGGAAAAGATCAGGCTTTGGGAGCAGGGGGTTCTACCTGATTAATGGTCACCAATTCCATGAAAATATGTACCAAAAATTTAGGGCCCTCCCAAGTAGGTAGACTGGAAGGTCAACTCAGGATAAGAAGCAGGAAAATGGCATCTGGCTGAAGTTTTCTCATTTCTGCATTTGAGGAAACGTTGTCTTCTTCCTGCCAGTTGTATATGGACTGATCAAGCACTTGGAAATAGAAAACGCTGGGGAGTAGTCTGGCATTTGTATTTCCCCATGCAGAGAAACATATATCCATGGTGGTATACAGCCGAGAGCAGCAATCCCTGTGAGGGTTCACACGTGGGACCCACCGGGTAAAAGAAGCCCAAGTCTCCAGTCCAAGTGTGCGAGCTCTGCTCTCGGATGAAGTCATTTTTTTTTGCCTGGGGATTCTCTTGGATTTCGTAGTCCATGTGGATGCCCAAATATTTGTGATGCTAGTAAACACTGGCTTAAGTTTAGTTTGCCAAAAGATGGTGTAGTCCAGATCAATGACTCATGATGATCTGTGTCTTTTTTCTTTCTTTCTTTCTTTTGCTTGAAATTAAGCAGCTTTTTAAAGACTCAGCAAATACCAAATAGCAGCAGCCTGTGTGCTGAGCTCCCATCCCAGGGTTCTGCTGACTGCGATAGTTTTCTGCTGAATGCAGAATCAAGATCTGATGTTAGTACCTTGCTTTTAATGCTCTACATGACTCTCCTGTCCATTTTTACATGTACTCTTCAAAATCTCTACAGTTAAGTTTGTCGGCCAGTGGACAGGTAGGAGACAACTGCCAGGGGAAATGAATATAGATGATGAAGTGGATTCTCCCAAAGGACAAAATCAGACTTCATATCCATTTATTAGAATTCTAACTTGCCCTGTGCTCACATCCTCCTTGTCCCAACCAAACATGTCTCTGAGTGAATAAGGTTATTTTTTTACTTACAGTCTCAGGAAGAGGGCTAGGAGAAAGAGATTTCTATTTTTACATTCATGGGAATGTGTTGGTACAATGATGAGGAGGATCTTAAGTACTAATATTCCAAATTTTTTTTTTTAAAGCAGTATGTGCTGAATCCCTTTTTTGGTTGCTGAAAGTTTTGTGTTGCACAGCCTGGTTTGCATACTCTTGAGAAAAGTATTTGGCTGGAAATGCATGTTCTGCACTGAAATAGGAGTATTTTTGTTCACTTAAAACTGCTTGTTCCAAGAAGAACTGGAGAACTTTGGGAGAAATTTTGCTGCATAAGATGCTTTTTTTTTTCTGTGACACTGCACAAATAGTATATATCTGACATACTTGGGTATGAAGTTACATTGTTCTTGGCTATCTAATCAGTAAGATATTCAGTAAATGTCATCAGAGCTGGGAATGGACCAGAGCACATATTTATAAAAAATAAGAGCAGTTCACTTTCCCTTGAAATTCTAATCTGACTGAGTTTCTTCGTAGATATTTTTATTTAAATTGTATCTAATAACCAAAATTATATCTGCAAACTCCATTTTGGTTAAGGCTTATGCAGCTATTTATTCAAGCAGCTGTGCAGAGGACAAGGTGCAGTGACTAAATCCAACAGCTTCACTTTGTTGGGATGTATTTCTCCCCCTTATCTCTACTACTGGTAACCCCTGCAGTGTATTTTCTGAATTACTCTGTATTAACTGAACATACTTTTGATGTTTATAGAGATGTCTTCTGAAACCCGTGACACTATTTTGAGCTTTTTGCTGTGTCTTCCAGGAATGAAAAATACTGCAGCTGAAAGTAGCTTTGGTATGTTTGATTTGTAGTCTTGTTTGAAAATCTATGTGAAAGCGATTCCCAATGAGGCTGCACTGAAGAATTATAACTCTTCTAAAGATAAAAGAAATTGTTATAATCCTTTCACTAGCTAATTTCTGCGCGCTGTAAATGGCTTGCTGTGTATCCAGGGAAAATTGCTCAAGGGAAAAAGTTTGTGACTTTTATTTAGTGCATTCTGTGCAGCAGTTTCTAGGCTAGACAGAATGATTAATAAATTACCGGTTTAGTAACTTGGAGCAAATCACTTTTGCTGTAACTGAATTACTAAAAAGATCATGCAACAGCAATAAAAGGCTTTTACAGTGAAATTAAATATTTTGAACAGTGCTTTTTGTACTTGACAAGCTAATGTACCCTTTTTTATGGAATAAATCATTTGACTGTGGCTTAGCAAGGGAGACTTGGGATACCATACAGAATTTGAACCTTGTGGAGCACTAGATCTCATGACATGCAACAAGCAATTGTGCTGGAGAAATGCATCCCCTTCTTCCTTTTTCGCTGCAGTTTTAGTACTGGAATTGCCTTCGCATGCTGTTGCCCACCCTGCCATGCTGTGAGAGCAAGTCAGCAGGATCAGCTTGGCGAAGTTGAACCTTCCCTCTGTGAAGCTGACCTGTGAGGGGAAGAGGCCAAGTAGAGATACATCGAGACCCAGTTTTACCAGTATAGTTATACTCAGTCTGATCCAGTTGGGGTTTGCAGAGGTGCCCAGCACTGGCAGTGTTTGCATGATGTTGGGACAACTGAGGCAGATGCTCAGGAAGCAGCATTTGGGTGACTCCATGACAGAGATGTACTGTCTTACACCTGGAGTGTCAGACGGGTTTTAAAGAGTCTTTTGATCCTTATTTATTTTTCCTCCCTTAATAAAGGAGCATATACTTGACCTCTGTCCTTCTCTGTGAAAACTGTAAAGTTTCTCTAACAAGAATATAGGTCAAGTGTACGAGACATTCTGAGGGTTAATTTCCTGACTTGATTTGTGTTCTTTGTGTTGATCATGTTTCCTCTGCACTTTCAGCAATCTCCGCTGAAGTCCCTTTGTTTGTACAGAATGCTTAACATTTGTCACACTGAGGGTTTTTTATGTACATGCTTGTTGTTAGGGGTTTTTTGAACACATTTTTGTAGTAGAAAGAGGACTTAATCATGAACTGTGCTTTTTGTGATACTTCGAGCGCCTAAACAGGGTTCATACAGTTTACTTCTGTGTTCAGCAGTTCCGGCAGAGAAACCAAACAGCCGTATCTGTTTAGACTGCCTCCATTCTGCTGAGCCTTTGTAGCCCTGCCAAAGTTCTCCACATCACTGAGCCTCCCCGTGAAAAACAGAGACCCCTTCACTTTGTTCATGGGGCTGAAAGCCGCTCACAGTGTGGGATTTGGGGAGCGAAATTCTTTCAAGAATGAATTACACTCAACCAGTTGGAGTCGTCAGAGGAGTAAATCAAAGGAATTATTTGTTTTGACTGGTGCCTGATTTGTTTTTGCCAATATTATGCTCAGTCAGAAAATTTTAAAAAGCCCCTTAATTAAGTGTGATATTTTTATAAGCAAAATACAGGCAGAAGAATCTGACTTAGCTTTCACTGTGTCCTCTGTACAGGAACTTTATTATCTGAACCATACTGGCTTCTTTCTATTATGTCTTACAATGGACAACAATCATGGTTTAAAAATTGGGTGAGAGGCTGCGGTTTATATAATCTGGGGTTTAAGCAGGGGGCAAAAGATTGTACCTATATCTCAAAATCTGATCATGGGAACTGCTCTCCTTCTATAAATTGTTTATGAAGAATTGAAAACAAAGTGACAGAAATGCAGATGCCATGATACAAAGCGGGCAAAGCAGAACGATTTTAGGGAATAAATCCACTTTTTTGTTTTTCAGTTTTCTGAGCATTTGAGAAGAGCTATGATGGAACATAACTTTAGACTGCAGAATTTTGAGCAAATATCCTTACAAATAACCACTGAGGAAACTACTTCTCATCGCCAAACTTCCCAGCAGGTTATGCTTGTAAAACTACTTAGGAGACTTAAGGAAAGAGAATATGAATGAACTGTCGCTTTCAGTGTTGTTAAAAGTATGTTAAAAATTGTGTTGGAATAGTAATTATTATTAACTCAGAATTCTCATTGCTGAGCTACAAAAGTAATTAATTCCTTGATTATGGGCTTAAGAAAGGTTCAATCAAACTAGTTTAAAAGGCTATATAATGGTGAGTTAAATTTATGAGGAACTGACACTCTGTAACCTCTGGTAAAGAGATTTCAGGAGATAAAACAGGTAGGTGTCTTTATCATTTTATCATGAACACTAGATCAGTTGCACATGAAGTGAACTTGTGAGGAAACATATCTAATCAATATTAATGAATAGCATTTTGACACTATTCAGTTAAATGATAGTGCTTATAGCTGGAAAATATTAATACCATGAGTCTTCTAGTATTCAAAATAGGTTTAAACAGTTAACATAGCTTTATTAGATAGGAGAAAATGTTCTTGGGAGGACACTTGAAAATCTGGTATTTACCCAACAGCAGGGCTGAAGGAAGGGATGGGAAAAATCTGCAACTTCAGGGATATGATGGACGCCACCTCTGAATCTAGATATAAGATGTAACTGTGTTGACGTGAAATGACCGTGTTCATTCATTCAAAATTGTGTCTTTTGGAAATTCAATTGACAATGAATATTTTTTAGCATATACAGATTTTTATTGAAACAGAAAATGTTTTGAACAGTGCTAGCAGATGATGTTTAGAGCTGCATTATTTGCCTGTTTGTTATGATAAATGTTTATAGTGTGTTAGTTACAGTGGTTAATAATAAAATGCCCCTTGCTACTTAAAAATCAAATGTGGAGAACTAAAACTGCTTTGCATTCAGTGGGTCAGGCATTTAGACTCTTCTTTCGGGATAAAGTATTTTTTCTGAAAGTGATCCTTTCAGAATTCAGAAGATCCAAGTTAACTTGGGCAACTTTCAGTCTTATTAAAGGGGATAGAAGCTAGTTGTATTTTAACCAGTGCCGTGGAAATGTTCCATCATGCTGAATATTGGTAGCAACAACACCTCTGACTTCAATTGTTCTGTTGTTCCCTGTGCTACACCAGCTGCAGCTGTGTCATAGCACTGCCTGCCGGCTTTCTGTCAGCCTTGCTGGTTTTTAGGTTCAGGTCACTGAGCATCCTGCAATAAGGACTGATAGGCTGAAGCTGAGTAGGTGTTCTAGAGGAATGAATGAAACAGGTTTATTGCTTTGGCTTTAGTCCACGTTGCTGCAAAGGTACCGTCTGCGCAGATAGAAGGGTGGAATTTCACAAACTCTTGGGTCAGGTACCCAAATCTTGCAGCCCAGATACAGTTATCCACATGGAGTTACTTCTGTGGGAATATTTGGAACTTGCTAAACTTATGGTCCAATAATAAAAAAAAGGAGACTGTGCGGTGTTCTCATTTAGAACAAATAATATGACTGCCCTCATAATTTTGCTACAGTCAGATAGATCTAGTTGTGTCCCTCGTATCCCAGGTTTTCAAGACTTAAACACAATGACAGTGTAGTTACTCTCACAAAGACTTTACAGTTGAAACTAGAGATGAGAGAAGAGTTAAGTGGATGACACATAGGGAGCAATTAAATACTGCTTTGTAAAAAGTTTCAAAGTACAGATTTTGAAATAAAAGTTCCAGAAGTTCAGCTGTTTGACAGAAGTGGAGGAGGCTGAAGGATTAAACTCACTAAGAGGATTTTGAGGCATGGGGAGTGACATGGTTGGGCAGTAGAAAGAGAAATCCTTTTACTCTGTCACGTTTAACTGAGGACTTAGGAATGCCAGAGAGAAGGAGGTTACAAAGGGGAGGTAACAAAAAAGGATGGAGAGAGGTGTGAATCAGGGTATGCACACAACGAATTAAAACATGAACAACTTCAGAGGATAGCGAGAGAGAAGAGAGCCAAGGGTTTTAAATCCTGACAGAGAGAGAGGAATAAGAAATGGCAGATAATAATTTGAGAGTCTCTTTAACTATTCAGCTCTTCTGAAACCAAGGTCTGTTCTTAAAGCCAGCATTTCTTACAGGTTCACGTAGGTCCTAGAGGTGTCTGCCAGTTGGCCTTCTCACGCTCTCACAAAATCTCATCTTCAGATATTTTGTTCTTGATGGTTGCGTCTGGATTTACATTCTCTGTATCTAATATTTTTCATCCCTTTCTGTGACTAATACTTTCAAGAACAGGTAATTCCTCCTTTTTTTTTTTTTTTTTTTCCCAGGGTTAATAGAGTTTTTCTGGAGTATAATTTCCTGGAGCTGCCACACCACCATATAATGCAGTTGCAAGGATTTGTTGCAACTTAGGTATCTTACATAGGACTTCATCTGGAAGTCCATCTTTAGCTTTCAGTTTTCAGTCCTGCAAAGGAATAATATTCAATACTTTAAAGGAATTCAGTGAAAAGAACACAAAATGTAGGCAAAGGATGGAGAATGACACGGGAGAATGATTGTAAAATAATTATGCATTTCTGAAGTGAGTTGAGTTTGTGGGGGAAGAGGACAAAATGTCTGTACGTAGCATGAATAATTGCTTGAGATGAACGTTGCAGGGAATATTTAGATGGAATATTGTGAAAAGCTTCCTGAGAGAGACATTTAGCTGTCTGCAGAGTCACCGATCATGCAGCTCCCCACGTTTCCTTGGTTTATGTTTTAAATGTTTCAAATGCTGCAAAATACTGACAAGGAGAAAAGTTTGCTGTCATATTGCATCTCTTCTGCCTGTAGTTTTCAGTCTGGTTTTGTTAGTTCCAGTATCTTATTAAACAAATTTCTACTGTAAAAAAAGTGAAAGAAATCCCAGTGTATGAATAAACAACCTTAGCTCAGCTGTCTTCTTCCTGGAGAGGCCTTTGGATGTGTCCAATCTGAAGATGAGAAAGGGCTACAGGGTTGTGGACTGTCATATCCAAATCTTCAGGCTCACAGTTGGGAACTGTTGCGTGTGCTCAAAGCTGAATTTTCTTTTTCCTTACCCCTCAATGGTTTTGGTTTATCTCCAGTCAGTGAATATGACAGAAGCATGTCAGAGCTAGTGAAGGAGATTTTCATTTGTTTAATGTGGGGTTCTTTTCATGACCTGGAAAGATTGGGAGAAAAGCACAAAGGAGAAACAAATGAGTTTCTAAAATATCTGTGTATGCAGGCTGCAAAAGTGTGATGATTTTCATTTGATAATTGCCCATCCATATAGTAGATAGTGAATGAGCCAAAGGTAGCAGTGACAGAAATTACACAGCTGTTGGGAGAAGACTCCATTGCAGTTGTCTTTATAAGACGCTTCTGGAACTGGCTGAACTTCCACTCACCTTGCACTTGCAGCCTTGGACATCTTTGATGCTACTTTGGCGTACACAATGTGTAGGTAGTATGTTTTCCTCTTGCTCCTCCAATCCTTTGATCTCTTCCGTTTTGATGAAAATTGAAAGTAGCCTGGACTCTTTTCAGCAGCTCTCTGGAGATAATTTCTTCCACTTTCTGAAAGAATCCATCTTTTTCCAATATGCGTTTTGGTGACCTGTTTTTAGTGCTCCTTCAGATGCTTCGTGTTGAAGCAAAATCCAACTCTCAGGGCAAGTTATTCTGCATCTTAGGACGATGTTAACAGTGACTTGTCCAAACTGGATTGTTTTGTTGAGTTATGTGGAAGCTATGACAAAATTCTTTCAAAGACAGTTTGTCCAACTTGGGGATAACTTGGGATCTAGCTATATTTACATGTAAGTGTCTCACGGAAAAGAGAGATGAATTGGCTGTCTGCTGTCTAAGGAGTGTTACATCATGAGGATACTGGAAATCTGAGGACATGTGCTGGACATTGGTACTAATTGCCAGCTATTTACATGGAAAGTTAATGCATGGAGCATGTTATATAAACAAAAAGAAATAAGAAATACTGTAAACATTGCTTGGTTCCAATGGATGCAGCCAGACTAATCAAAACTATATTTGAACTGCATTAGCTTTTTCTTGGCTGCTGTAGAGAAGGCTTATATCCAGCTTCAAAGGCTTTTAGACAGGGTCACAGTTTCCTTATGCTTTCCTTCTATAAAAGCCATGAGAAAAATGCTTATGTCCTTCACTGCTTTCCTGCTCTGTTGATATGGATGTTATTACTTGTACTGGTGTCCTGAATGCATTGCTTGCTAGTTATCTTATGCATCCGCTTTTATTAAAACAAAGGGGCTCCCACCCTCAGCCACACTGGTCCAGAGGAAAACATTTTAGGTTATTGTACATCTTTTACTCAAATTTCAAAATCTGTTAGTACTGCCTCCTGCTTCCTTTGTGGTTTTATTTATCTTTTAAAATCTGTCAAAATGTATATTTTCTTGTTTTGGTGTAGGAGATGTTGTTTAACATGTCGTTTACTACACAATTTAGATATGTGACTAGTGCGCAGTTGCTCCAAATACTATATGAGAAGCATCCTTCCAGCAAGCACTGGGAGAGGAGAAACTTCAGACCAAACCACTAGGCATACACAATGGCTTCTTTGTGCCTGTGGTTAATATGTTCCAACTAATAAACCTAACTTGTACTTTCATTTATAACAGATGCACTGCCAAAGCCCTTGACACTGAAAACTGTACTTTTTTTTTTTTCAGTAAATATATCCAAATAATTTAAATAAAAAATTGTAACCTAATTAGTAAAATGTGACCCTTGCAGAAAAAACCCATCAGATCATGTTCCTTGTTTGCTAACCTGCTGCCCACAGAGTATTGCTTGGAGTCATTCTCTGTAGGGACTCATGCTTCTCTGGCAAAACTTGCAGTCTGACATGGTAAGCATCTTTATTTGGAGAGAAATGAGCATATTGTCTATGTATGCTTTCTTGGGAATCAGTCAGACTCCATGCTGCACCAAATCCAGTCATTGCCTCCTGCATATGTAGAGCACACATCTTTTACGTTGCCTAAATTCAGTGTAATGTATGCAAGCAGTGCTTTTTACTCAGCAAGTGATTTCCCACTGTGATAAGGAGAGGGAGGGATGCTGGACACATCACTAAACACTATGGAAGTTATTGCAGATTCTGGGAAATTCCATGAAATAAAATAAAATAGTCCTGGGTTTAGGTTCAATTAGAGAAAAAAAAATTAAACCTCATAAAACAACAAAAAAACCCCACTCAGAATACAGTCCAGACCCTGGAGATCATGTGGAAGGGAGAATTGCGAGTAACATATTTTTAGCTCGCATATTCATTCCTTTGAATGTCTCTGACATCATGTATTGTCTGGATTAAAAACATTTGTGTTGAAAAGGTCTTTTTTTTTCTCCTATACCTACACAAAATCCAGGTATATGTTCACTGGAATTCCAACCACATATGGTCACTGTTAATGTTCCTAATGTGATAGCAAAATGCTTAGTAGTTCTCTTCTATTGAGAGCCTTGGAAAAGCAGTTTTCTTTCTATGGCTGATTGGCATGAATAAAATGCCTTTAAAAATATAATAGTAGTCTGGAGTGAAGAAATATGATTTAATATTTAGTAAATTTTGGGTTTATGAAAAAATTGTGTCCCGGATTTAGTGGGAAGGCAAACACTTTGCAAAAACAAAATGTGGAAGCAAGGGGGGCAGATTCTTTGTTTTAGTTTAACACATTATTATTACTAGCCTAGAGAATCTCACCGTCAGTATTTACCCTCAAGTATAAGAAAAGGTACTTCTCTGGTTTTGATATAATTCTGGTTTCTGCAGTGTTACTTCAGAAGAGGAATTTGCTGCAAATGTCATGCTAAATGAACTTCAATCTTGTAACACTGTTGTGTTTTGTATATGCATGCACTTTCTCATATTGAAAAACATGCATCTTATATATAAACTGTTATTGATTTAAGTCTTTGATCTGAGATTAGATTCTGAAAACTAAACATTTAATAACTTGTGGGACATTTAACAGTTCTTGAAATGTTACATGTTTTGGTCAGAATGCATACACACGTTATACCTAAAGATGCATGGTCCATTATGAAGGTCTGAAGATAAATGGTTCTTTACAAAGTGTTTTCTGGTTTTCTTCTCTGTGTTCTCTGTGTCCTCTGTGGTGCTTAAGTGTCAATAAATAGGCTCTTAGGGCTGAATTAATTGAGAGGAAGTTGGAGCTGAGTATTGGAGAGGCAGAAGAAAAAGACTGAAATTGGATGATAAGCTAGCTTTTGGGGAAGGTGATAGAATCCCTGCATGCCTCATTTTCACTGTCTCTGGTTGCCAAATGGAGGTTGCCCTCTTCCCTCCATCCTTACTGTGAGTATTCATTTTCATGTTTTTCAGATAAAGTTGCTCTGATTCAGCCTGAGCTGCCCAGTCGGAGAGGAGAGGAATATCTTGAGGAGACAAATCTCTCTTGATTTGCCTCATAGCCACAGTGGCCCATCAAAGGGGGCTGACCCCTCACACCTGAGAGGGAAACCCTTTCAGATGTGCTGAGGTCCAGATTCCAACCTGAAGTTAAAAAAAAAAAAAGAGAGTGGGGAGGATAGGAGGGAGATTTTAGTTACAGCTTGTTACTTAAGCTTTTCTTGCTTACGAAAACCAGTGTGAACATATAGGTGCAAGATGACCTGGAGAGCAAGCAAAGGAAGTTCTCTTACGGCAGCTACGGTGAAGGTGGTGTGTGGGGACACCAAGACAACACTGATGGAAAATATTGGCATCTCTAGCACAACTTTTGTAATTACATAAAACACCTGTTTAACACCCATCCTTTGCCAATGCACTTCCTGGTCAATGTACCTTGACCTTTTATTGTGCCTTGTCCTTCTTCCCAGAGGAAACCCAGATCTCTCATAAGCGGTTCAAAACTTTTCTGCAGTACATTTTCAGCCTGGTTTTCAGTCTTGGTTTTGTTTCTCAATGTTTCCTTGGGGTAATGTGGAGAGATTAGGTCCTTAGTACAAGAATCTGCCATAGCTCAATATCACTCTTGAGGAAATCTAGCACACTTCTTGTGTTTGTGTGTGTTTTCTGAACTTCAGGTACTCAGTTGTGCTTTCACTGGTGACATGCTCAGAGCAAAGGACATGTTGCAACACCACCGGCTAATATTTGTTTATATGATTTATATAGGCAGCGGTTTATATGATTTTGGTTTTTTTTTCCCCCCAAACTTATGCTGATTTGATAATTCTGGCAGCAAGTCACGGGCAATTCTGGTGAAACACTTGAATTGAAGTCAACCCTTTCTACAGCATCGTGGAAATGTTTTTACCTGCAATTTTTACCTCATTTAACTTCTTTACTTTTTCTACTAACTTCTTTCCATGTATAAAGAAATAAAACATTAGCTAGCTTTCTTTGGAAAGTCATGTTTACTGTAGAATGTAAAATAACTCTGGATCAATTGTGGAACAGAAAGTAACTGTAAGGTTGCTTGTTAGATTGCAAAGTTTGTAGGCAAAGTCCTAGAAATATTTCAGTTCTGTCTTTTTGCCTTGTGTGGCTCAGGTACAATTATAATGGTGGAATTATGGTAGCAGTGTTAGTATTGAATATCCTGCAGTTGGGAAGAGTAAACATTAGTTACTAGAGCGAGATCTGCAGCTACACTCTAGGTTATGTCATTGTAGGTGGTTTCAGCAAATGAGTAAGCAGCTTACTTATTTTGGGGGGTATGCATTGCAGAGGCGCTCTTCTTTGGAGCAGCATTTCCCGAGAGGGTGCATGACACTTGTTTTCAAGTAAGGTATCCTGCCAAGCTGAGGGGTTCAGTAGGACAGGAGTAGCAGCCTACTACCAGGGTAGTTTTGCCCTGTTTATGCTTAATGGTAGAACAATTTGCATTTTGTTTAATTTGTAACATGCAAAATCCAGGTGAACACTTTTACTTACTGTTGTTCAGGAAGATCATTCTAATGAATGTTCAGGTTTGCTGCTTGTGCTGAACTTACTTTGCAATTAGCATCTTTCAAAGCTGTAATTAAAATGTCCTCCAATGTTACCACCTTTGAACCGACTGGCGGCTCACGTATCCTTTGGTCTGTCTCTGACCTATATGGATGAAAAGGGAACTGTCTGTATGAAGGCTTCAGTCTCTTGAGGAGAACATGGTGAACAAAAGAAATGCTGGCCAACCCTCAAGCATCTTTTTTTCTTTCAACAGGGATGAAGCATCCAAGAATGGCTGGGAAAGTCAGTAGTAAATTTTATAAGAGATCAGTGGGAGGAGAAGAGTTTAGAGAGAACAACAGATTCATATCAGTTATTCTGAAATGGTTCTATTATTAAATCCACTGACATGGGAATAAATATTTCTGAATGCACTCAAATGATAAACATATGAACCAGATTTTTCATGCAGTTACATCTGATAACAAGGTCTGCAAGGAGTGGGTACATCAGGAGAATGTTGTTCCTCATGACCATAGTTCTCTGTGTGCAGTCTTGTCAGAAGTTTATTTGAAGGCTAGAATAAGTTTCTTTTAACATTCAACCATTAAAATATTTAAGCAGGTACAGCCCTGATATAATCTTAACTAAACATGCCTTTCAAGCTTATTAATCCAGGACGTATAATCAGTTTTGTATAATACTGTGATAACCATTGTGTTTAATTTTGAAAGTTAAAGGCACAAAAACTAATACAATTAGAATAGAAGCCTCTGAGAACAGCGCCTGAAGGAGAAATTAATTTAATTTCAATACAAACAGATACGAAATGAAGTACAAATAGAACAGCAATAATAATTTTAGAATGACTCAAGCTTTCATTAAAAAAATCCAACAATCTTTATTGCATTCAGTGTCAGGGTTGTGGAGGCTGAATGAATATAGGGTCTTTTGAATTCATATTTTGGAGGTGATTGAAGACTGATGTCTAATAGCAGTGGTGCTTGCCAGCTGGTTAGCCAGTGCTGTGTAGATGTCAGAATTTCTGTGAGTATACACTCCTCTGTTACATGTGAAATTGGGGGGTGCAGGGATACTTAAGTAAATAAGTGATTTCAACTTGCAGTGATAGGAAGAGAAAGTAGAGGGAGATTGCACTGGCAATGAGACACGCAACCTTTCAGATGAAGGTCAGGGATTGAAATCTAAAGCGAAGTGACAGGGAGTACTAGCACTGACAGATTTTGAGTGGCCTAGGGACATAAATTTGATGTTAAGTCCAAGTAGACAGAAACCTACATCACACAAACCCACCTGTATAACCTGGACCTAGCTGATGTTTCTGATGTTTTCCTTTCTGATTTCCTCTCTGTACATGAACATGGGGAAAAAAATTCTGCTGTGAATATTTTCACAAGCTGAAAAAGTTTCCCATGTGATGGAGGCCATGAAGAAATTGGTGCCTGTGAAAACATCAGAGAGAATACCAGCCTGCAGCCATTCCTTAGGCACTCGATAAAGGGGAAATAGAGACCCATGTGCAAAGCACATCTTGGCTTGATTCAAGAGCGTGGCTACGAAGACACTCTCCCACTTTTGGGATGAGTGCCGTAATCACTCTGCATGTTCCTTCCAGTGAGCACTCAACTGTTTCACACAAGCTGGACCAGTTCCAAATGAGATAACTTCCATTTTCTGGTACCTAACCTGTGGTAATCACACCATGATTTTTGGAAAGGGGCAGGACAAAGGACTTGTGTATCTCCTCACTTTCTGTTACTGTAGTTGACCTGGTTTTCATCTTTCTCCAGGATTTGCCCAGAGCTATGAGTCATTCATCTACTGTTTGTTCTGTGCAAGGGAAGCACTGGTTTGTGCCTGGCATAGTAGAATCATAGAATCATTTAGATTTAAAAGGACCTTAACGATCATTGAGTTCAACTGTTAACCTGCCACAGCCGCATGCCTAAGCAACGGTATCTATGCATCTTTTAAATATCTCCAGGGATAGTGACTCCATCACTTCCCTGGGCAGCCTGTTCCAATGCTTGACAACCATTTCAGCGAATAACTTTTTCCTAATATTCAGTCTAAGCCTCTCCTGGTGCAACTTGAGGCCATTTCCTCTTGTCCTATTGCTTTCTAATTGGGAGAAGAGACCAACACCCACCCTCCTTTCAGGTGGTTGTACAGAGCAATAAGGTCTCCTCTCAGCCTCCTCTTCTCCAGGCTAAACAACCCCAGTTCTTTCAGCTGCACCTCATAAGACTTGTTCTCTAGATCCTTCACCAGCTCCATTGCCCTTCTTTGGACACAGATGTGCATGTATCAAAACACGGCAACAAGCAGTAGCCGTGCAGTGCCCAGACGACTCATGGACTTGAAATGCTTTCCAGCCTTGTGGTATGCCAAATGTCAAAGTGCATGTTGCAACTGTTTTTTCTTGCTTTGCTACAGGTGTACTTTGCACCTGGTTTTCCGAAGTCCCCTGCACTCTGAATGCATCCCAGAGCCCTTGCATTGCTGGTTCAAATAAACCAAATCTCTTCTGACTTTGAGCAGAAAGTGCACCAGTTGTCTCATCTGGTCTTTTACAGAAATTGTTTGAGTTTGCAAAATCAAGCTCTCCTCCATCTTGGTGAAAACTTGTGTCAAACACACTTCAAGTTTCACAACAGTATATAACCAAAGAAATTAAGGACAGATGAAGGGTGAGTTACCACTTTGTATCAAAACTCTGGGGTTTTGAGATACACTAATGGAAACTTAGTAGGGAAATCTGTCAGTGTGACATCCAAGTACCGTGTGAATACAATGCTTTGGTTTCTATGGAGCTGTGGACAGGTAGTAGAAATTGTAGACTGAATTTTCATTTGTGTAAGGAGATGCCATCCAGAAATTTCAGCATAAGAGGAGGGGCTTTGAGTTTCTACTTCCTGCTATTTTCCATGAACGCTGTCATAGGTATAAATGTTAATCTTCACTGTATCCATACAAAATAAGCCATTGTTTAGTCCCATTTTACTGATAAAGAGATCAATACAAGTTAGCCCTTCATTGAAAAGTTGGGTGGGCATTTTTAGAGAGAAGCAACATGTGTATGGCAAAAAGAAATAAAAATGTTATGAACACATTAAAAAAATCAGTAAGGAATAATAAGAGTCTTTTAAAAACCTGTGGTAAATAAAAGGATAATCTTAGCAAAATTCTGAGAAAAGTTTTGCAGGTGCCAGGAATGTAGGATGTAGAAATAAAAAAGTTACAGTAATCAGAAGACTAACTGAAGACATGAAAGACTAATTAAGTATTTTAGCATGCTATACAATTAAATCCTTTAAGTAGCAAAGGAAGAAATGCAAGAAGCTGGCCTGCACGTGGATTTGTGGAGTAAGAGGGCAGCATCAGAAGAGCCTCTGTCATAGGCTGGAGTTGCAGCTGTGAACACAAACCTGTTAATCTGTGACCGTGAGGGGAGGAAGTTTTTGCCATCGCAGCAGGAAGACATGGAGCCACCTCCCACTATAGAGCAGCAAAAACAAGAGGCATCACCAGTTCTGATAGATCATTGTGACTATTGAAGTGGGTTGATGAGACAGTTTTGGGAGAACTGATTACATGATCAGCCCTTCTTTTAGTATATAATGGTGAGAGACAATGGTGTGGTAAAAGGCAAGAATTTCATTTCCATTGTATTGAGCTGGTGGTGATGAATTAAGTAAAAGCTTTTGGAGATGTAAAACTATGAGGCAGGCTTGTGAGCTGACAGCACTCAAAATCCAGTTTGCCTTTTGAATGCTGCGGGAAGGGCCCAACAGGACATTTTTGAAAAGCTTGTGTTATAATAGATATTAGGAAAAATACTTTCCTAAGAGCAAACATTGCAACTCTTTTTCCAGAGAGGTTGCAGCATCTCCATCTTTGCAAATTTTCAGAACTCAACTGGATAAAACTCTTGAGTGATCAGATCAAAGTTGATCGTGCTTTGAGCAGGGCGTGGAAGTCAATGAGCACCCAAATGTCCCTTCCAACCTCAAATATTCTCTGTTGCTTGTTGTCTGGCGCTGGGACATAACTGTTATGTTTCGAAGCCTCTTCTCTTGTAGCCCTTTGCTGTTATTACAGCCACCTAAGGGTTGTTTTGACTTGCTTCCATCAGCAATCACCTTGGGGGATCTGTAAAATGAAGTCTTTTTTCCTGAGGACAGTTCAGAGGTGGCTACTTAGGATGGCTTTCAGGACATCTAAGAAGGACATTCTAAGGCAGTACTAGTGGGGCATGGGTCTGACTTAAGGGGACCTTAGCGTTCTTGAGAGGAAACAATACTTTTGTCATTTTCTGGAGAAAAAGCTACAGTTTTTACAGTTTGGAATGGGGTGCTTGCCAGTAGTGCCTAGTATCACAGTGTGTAAGTAGGACAGTTTTTGTAAATGCTTCCGTGAAAGAACTGGCACTAGGCATTAGTGTTTATTTTAGCCAAGATTAATTTTGATATCTGATAAAAGAAATTTCAAAGATAAAACATTTGAGAATGTTGCTAGATCTTTAGTAGTGTGGAATCATATATATCCCTAAAGTGAAAAATATGTAAATACAAAGACTCTAGTTTATAAATAATCCCTTTCTTCATATGCAGGTCATCTGCTACATGTGTAAGGGAAGTCTTCCTCTGGTAAGTGTAGAAGAAGGGTTGTTCCTCCCTGCACATCAGGTCAGATGCCGTTTCTGCTTTCATACAGAGGTTTTGCAGAGGTTCTTTGCTAATCTCTGAACTAGAAAAATAGCAGATACAATGTCATCTTTATGCAAGGGTGATATTTGAGTGATACCTGCTTTTGTTTAGAGGTACTTATTGTTATGATTTTTCCTCTTAAAACCTTTAGATCCAGTCTGAGATACATAAATTAAAATCCTAATTTTTTAAATACAGTATTATGAAGAGAGGTATTTCTGAAATGTGATAGCTCAGGAAATAAATAAAAGATTCTAACTTTTATAAAACTGAACTGAAATATGGAAATGCTAGGCCTTAAAATCCAACATTTAATATGAAAATGGTAGTCATTTCAATACTTAGTTACCTTTTGAATGCTCATAGATTTTCTATGTCTCGTTACCTTTGCTACAATTCCCTTATCAGTAATAATGTCTTTTCAGACTAATTTTCTCCTTCACTGTCCTATGTGCCATAAATGATATGAGCCCATGCTATTTAACTACTCAGTGGGTTTGAGGTTCACTTCAAACAGGGAGGTTTGGTTGCAGTACTTTCCGAGAACGATTTATTTTCAATCACTTTTCCAAAGTAGAGATTCAGCTTTAAAGAGTTTACTGTATATTGTGACACAAAGGCTCTTTGAAGGTTAATCAGCTTTTTAGCAATAATAGAGTTGGATTCTTGTGTGACTAAGTGAGTCACTTCTGTTTCATGTGCAGATCTATCATTTAATCAGAAGCCTGGAAGTTAAGACTTACTACATTGCATATTAAGTAGAAGAAGTCAGTTTTTGTTTTAATCATTTTTTTTTCTTTATGAACTTCACTGTGTCTTTAGGACTGTAAATTACTTGAGAAAGCTAGACTGGTTATTTAAGAACCATTCCTAATGTGCGTGAAATCTAATAAAAGGAGCTGTACAGTGAAGTCATAGCTTTGGTGTCCAAATAATAAAAGCTAATTTGAAAAAATATTCTTACATATACAATATAAAATCTACTAAATGTGGTAATGTTCCTGATTTACATTAGGGCATGATTTAATCCAATTGCAGTTTAACTGGAGGCGTTGAGTGTTTTCTTAAAGACAAGTGCAGAAACTCCCAAACCTTTTTTCACATATTTGTAGCCCAAAACAAATATTTGTGAAATGGTCAGGGTAGACTTTCACAAAGAGTTTTTACCAAGTAAGCATTTTTTACAACTGAATATCTCTGATACGGCTCCACCCTTGAATTTAGCTGTTCAAGTTGATGGAATTACACACAATAGAGTAGACCTATGTTTAAACATAACTAAAGAAAGTATTTTTTTCCGTTGGTAATCAACTGTACATTTTTTAATGCATCAGAGTTTATATTCAAATACATACGTATTTTTTTATATATATATATATCTAAAATTACATGTAAGTCTACTTCTAATCCCATGCTGTATACTGCTATGTTGATGATGGGCTCTCAGCTTGATCAGTTTTGTCTTCCCCAAATGCTGTAGATAGATATAAACCGCTGTGTTCCTGCAAGGACTATTTAAATTGTTATGTTTAATATACAGCATGTGAGAAGTTTCCTTTGAGTCTCTATCCTACTCTTGGAAGAGCTGGGTTGGATTCCAGGAAGGAAGATGATGTGTGAAGAGGCATTTGCTACAGTCTGTGTGTTGGTACAGCACATAGGATTAAAAGTTCTGATTGCTTAGACTTTGGGAGGCCTTTGATAGAAAAAACTAAGGACTGATGTGCAGAATATCTTACTGCATGATAGAAATAAACAATTATTGTAAATATTTTAAAATTTTAGGAATGTTGGTTTGTATACAGGAATGTGGTTCTGCCTGGACATGAAGTGTAAAGTAGGAGGAGCTGATAACTCTTAATTTGTCATTTGTTTTGCTCTGTGTGTTGAAGAGAGAAAGGTTTGAGGTGGAGTAGGGAATAGGTCAAGGCAAAAAACCTAACTATACACCGTTTTATTCCATTAAAATGACAGAACTTTTTCCTAAAAAGGGGGAAAGAGAATACAGTCTGCAGACTAAGAATTATGTCAAAAGAGTAAAGTTGCTGTGGCACTAGTGCCAGCTTTGCTATGTGGGTAAGCAGTAGAAAAGCATATTGGTTAGTGTTGCCATTTTCCAGAACATATTTGGAAACACTACTGCAGGTGATGCTAATATATCCTAAAACTGCCGTGCCAGATTTACTACTCTTAATTTGCAAATCTGTGTGTATGAAGACTTTATTTAATCATAGTTTTGAAGGCACGTTAGGTATGATGGGCTTAAATTTAGTCCTGCCAGCTGTTTTATTTGCCCACTGGTTAGGTACATGACATGCTGCCATTCTCTTTTTCCCTTGTTCTCATGCTGTTAACACAGTGAAATGAATAAAATTGTTAGATCCTTATAAATTAAAGCCATCTGGTAGTTCATAGTTGTTATGCTATCCAAATGGGTAAATTACTCAAAATGTAATCCCTATGCTTAAGAGCACAGGCCTGAATTTGGTGCTGAGTTCCTCTGTCTGAGAAGGTGGGATTAAGAGTTTTTCAGTCATGGTTTTGCTGGCATCAGAAATTTTGTTTGGGAATGGGCAAAATAGGAAATTGTGAAGTGAGAGTGTGTTTATGTGAGTAAAAAGAGTAATGAGTATCTAGGGAAGGAGAGAATTTGTAAGCAATTTTTGACTGGATTAAATAGGGGATCCTAATTCTTATCTGACTTGTTTTCCTCTGATTTTGATACAAACACAAATCAATTATATGGGGTCTTCATATATCCCATGCACTCGGAGGGGATTCAGGCAGAAAAAAACATCCAGTCAAGTAACGTAAAACCTTATCGTGGAACCTAGAGCTTAAGATGAACTTCTTTAGAAGCAAACTGGATAGAAAAGAACCACAAAATTTGAATAGAGATGCCTTTCATGAGTTTCCAGGTAATTGGGAACTGGGCTGGAAACACCGTAGACCTGTGCTTTCTGAGCAAATGACTAACTCATGGCAGTATTTGGCTGAAAATGTGGACAAACAGTTGAAAAGAACTTGAGTTACAATCTAGAGCGCTTCACTCTTTTAGCTTGAAGTTTTGGCATACAGACACTTGGAGTTTGATTATGTCTTGGCCAAAGATGCTTGATGTGCTTCCAATATCCTGTTTAGTTTGTCATCCCATTCTCTGTGTATGTGATCCTTGTTTAAGTTCTCTGTCCTCTCCATGGAAGTTAAGGTGCTCCTCATCCTCCCTGTCTGCTAGAGGAATATGTCCAGAAAAATGCTTTTTGGTGGTTTGGATAATGAAAGTTATTGCTGAGGTTTTTTAAGAGAATGTTTTGATTGCCAGATTCCATAAATAAAGGTCCTACTTTGTGGACCCTAACCTCCATCAGTGAAGTCTTCTTCATCCATGAAGGGCAAAGACAAACAATGACTTCATTACTCTTCCATTGCCATCTACCTCAGTGACATGAAATAACTTGCATGCTAGTTTTCACAACTTGATACAAATGTAATTCTACATTAAATTCTGTGATTGAAAATGTTACTTATGATTCTTTCCTAATATTTATTATTTGTGATCTCTAACATTGCATAGAAAGAAGCCTTTGCCTTGTACCTCTGCAACTGCAAGTGAGATTGTGGAGACTACCAAAAAGTGGAATAGGATTTTCTTAAAATTCCCTCTAACCAAACAGAAGATAGTTCACCTACATTTTGTGGAGTTACTGCATGACATACGCAGTAGGCGTGTTGTGACTACGTATGGAATGGGAGATTATTTTTTAGTGGCAAAACCCATCCTGCTTAGAAAGGGATAACTCTGACAAATGCAAATCTATGTGAACAGGTAGCTCCTCTTCCTAATATTCTTGGTTTTAAAATATAAAATATATTTTATATATATATATTTAAAAAGATATAAATTTCAAAGTATTTCAGTATGCTTGATGAAATGCTAGGCGTGACTTACAGGCACCCAGTAAAAGTCATAATGCTGGTGCAGAAGGAAATAGAGTAACTTACCTTCTATTTGAAATGTTTCCTGCAGTTTCACTTCTGTTGTATTGTCTCAGAACCGTGTCTGAAGTAGCATTTCTTAGCTGTGTCACTGCAGGAAAGCCAAATCTCACATCATCATGTTGCATGCAGGCTGTCTTATCCTAAATTTGTTTTGGATCAGTTTGGCAAATGCATATTGCTGTGTTTGTACTGTCCTGTACAGTTCCTTCTGGTTTTTCTGTATATTTAAAACAAATACTTACACTTATATATACTTACTTAACATTGTTTTACAATGCTTACATTCTGTTACCATGTGCTGACATTTCTACAGGGAGGTTTTGTGCAAATATAGGTGATTACGTGTAGACTTGGAGGTAAGAACCACATAACAGATTTGAAAGCAATGTGGAAAATGGAATAATCACACGTCCTTGATAGCTCTAACTGCCTTTTTTATTAGCCTACCTGTATGGAGAATTACAATACTATTATTTTATAGTATTATTTCAAATAACAGTGGTTTAGAGTGAATTTCAGAAATATTTGCATTCATTGCCCAGACACATTAGATCTACTTAAAGACCAAGACAAAACATAGTGGTTTTGTTATTTTTTGACTGTTTGTCATATTTTAAGAATGTTTGTGCCTAGCTATCAGCAGGACCACTGAAACTTTCATTTTAGCGGTTGCCAGAAAAACACGACAGTTTAAAAAGAAACGTTCTGAAAAAACTTTCATGTAGAAGTACATTGGTTGTATTTATATAATTTCTCTTGGCATCAGCTTGAGTACATTTAAGTAAAAGTTCATCCATAAAATTATCTGACTTTCTCAGTCTACTTGAACCTTGATCTGCTTTGGCGTAATGTTCTGGAGTTGATAAACATCCTTTGTGATTGGAGTCTGTAACCACCTTCTTCTGATTCAGAATTTCTGTTGCAATATGTGTTGTTTCACAGAAATGAGGAGTAAATCCCCGTCAGCTGCTCAGGCTGAGACTGCTGCCAGGGAACAGCGTCAGCGAGGTACTCTTTCGCCGCTAAAGACAAGGCGTTGCTCCTGTTGTAATCTTGGTTCTCTCCCAATGAGTTTACAAACTTACTCTAAATAATTCGCTTCAGCTTCAAGCTCTTGTTTCCCAGGAGAGTGAAGAGTTATCTTGTTAAAACCATTTTTCTTTAAGAACAGACAAACCACATGGTGATTTTGAAGCTGCGGGCTAGACATCCTTTATACTGCAGACAGTTGTGCTTTCACTCAGAGCCTTTTCTGTTCTTTTAAAAAAGCTATTATTATTTTCAAATTCCTTTTTGAATGGGCAATAATGAGTCTGCATCAGATGTCTGCAAAGTGTGGTGTTATTTGAGCTCTGTCCTCACAGGCAGGTTGTGGTGGGGCTGCACGTGTGTCCCAAGCTCTCAGAGCAGAGCTTGTCACGCAGTGCCTGCTCCACCTGCAAGTGTGTGTGTGTGCTTAGTCCTCCCTTAGTGCTGTTTGCAGTCTTTCACGCTGAGCCTGGGAGGATCGCGACATTAAATTGCAGGAATATGTCCTGCGTACATCTAAGGCTTTTACAGAGGGGCCTGCCATGCAAATTTAAGGGCTTTTGAGGGAGGGGAGGTTGTGGAATAAAGGCTGCAGCATGTCTGTCTACTACCAAGAAAACCCGTCAGTGCTGGAAAGTAAGCACATGTTGAGTAAAGTCTGGATAAGCAGAAAAAAGAGTTGAAACATCTGAGAAGCAAAGAGGAAGCTGCTCTTCAGGTTTTGATCACAAGCTTTTCCAGCTTCTAAGGTATGACACGTCTGGTTTTTTTATAATACATGCATTAGAAATTATTTTGTGGTGTATTTTCTAAATTTAAAGGGTTTTGGTGCATTCTGGTGGGACATATGGCAATACAATGGGTATGATTTGTAAATAATCACGGCCCTTGTTTAATACAAAGGGGCCTTTTAGTTGTGTTAGCTGCATTCATATTTTGTTGGATGAAAAAAGAGTTGTTTGGTGAGCTTTTTTTTCTTCCCATGATCTGTTTGTCCATTATTTTAATAACCAGTGAAAACATATAAGATTTCTCTCATGTGAAGGGGAAAATGAAGATGTTTGTATCTGGGCCTCAAGTTAGTTCCTGACAATGTTAGCTGCACACCTGACAGCATAGGCTCTCACCCTTCAGGGATGGTAATAGTAAAAGCTCATTACGTTCTTATTTTCAGTGCTAGGGCAGTTGTCCTGTGGTGATTGAAAGCTGAGATGATATTCCAGGAGATCCTCATCTCTTAGTGAGAAGAAGGTGGCAGAGTAATGGGGTATTTTTCACCTTTTTCTAGATCCCACAACTCTGAGACTTGTTTGACATCAACTGACTAGAGAGTAGGAAGCATCCCTTCATGTATGGCCAGGTCTGGGCAGGACACAGGCAGATGCTGTAGGGTCTCCTTCAATTTTTCTTCAGTGCTGAGCTGTCATAGGTTAGACATTTCCACTTCCACCCTATCCCAAATGCACTCTTTACTGGTACCAGCTCTTCAAAGATTCCTGGGGCACCTCAGCAGCTCCCTGCTCTTCTTTTTGTCCCTTGGCATCATTTAATCACACTGACTGCTCAGCTCAGAGTTCTTGTTCCTCCTTGACCTCTCCAATGCAATCATAGGTCCATCAGCCCTTCAGCTTCAGTGCCAGAACTGTCTCACCTCTGCTATTGTTCTGATGCTGCTTGTCAACATTTGAAGAGTTCAAATCTGAAAGTGGATGTTTCTCAAGATATGCATTCTACTATGCTGTAACTACTAAACTTACGTTGCAGAAAACCCATCTGACACTTGCTCATGTCATTTTTAATTTGAAATATCCTTATGACTAGTGGAATTACAAAATACCTTGTCATTGTAGCACATAGGGGATCCAGTAGTAAATTAGAGATCCTCTGTGACAAGTACCATAGATATGTAATAAAACAATAACCTCTGCTGGGAGCACTTCGATCTAAGTTCATATTTCTTCCTTATGCATCCCAAAATAGGATTAATAAAATTTCATGCCTGAGGGCTTAAATGGCTGGAAGATGAGTGAAATTTTCACCGTTCTGCAGTGTCATTGTCCTATATCTCTGGAAAATAGGCACTTTGTTAATGTACAGGACAAAACCTTTCATTTAAACATTTCTCACAGCATGTCTAGTTTGATTTAGGCAGTGGTTTGAAGCAGTACAATGCATTTGGTCATCCCGGATTTATATTCAGTGACTAGAGAACTATGTTTTAGTTTTATTTGAAATGTTTCCGTCCTCGTGTTCTAAACTAAAAGCCAAATTTATGACAAAATCATTAAAATTCTTAAATGCTGAACTAACTTTTCTGATTCAGTGTTTTCATGTAGATATGTTTTCTCGTAATTTCTTTTCCAGATTGTATTGGTCAGTGGACATCTGGATAGCTGGGACGTTGGGCAGGGAGCTATGGATGATGGTGGTGGAGCATTTATATCATGGGAAGCATTATCACTCATTAAGGATCTAGGTAAATATTTGATTTGGAACTATTTTTAATGCATTACATTTACAGGACATTTTGTATGTTATCTAAACTGTTTTTTATATTTCACCCATTCCTCTGAGCATAAGTATTCATACTGAGTATAAATATTTTGCAAATTTGTCTGTTAAACTCCTCCTTTCATCACAGGAATCATCCAAAAGCAACACAACAGTCAATGATCTAGATAGTGCTTTGAGCCTGCATGATCACCATCATCTTAGAATGAAAGTCTAGTGTGAGATAGAATATCTAGGCATCTTAGAAAGAAGCCACTCCTTTTCATTTTGTCATGAGTTACTCCCTATTTATGAAGCTGAAGCTTCATGAAGTCACAGATAGCCGCCTGATACTGTTCTCTGTCTTTTAAGCAAACATTGTTATTCAACACATTCCTAAATCTTTTACTGTTGCTTTTACAGTGGCTACTCAGCTAATTCCCAATCCCTTACATTGCTTTGATAACTTCTCAAGACAATTTAATCAAAGTCTGTCTCAACAGCATGTAACTAGGACTGGATCCAGGCAATGATCCTGCCTCTGGTCTTTTGTCCTTCGTATGCATGTAAAGATTCAGCAAAAATGATTCTAGACTTCACAGAAGTTCATATTTCCAATGTGTATATTTTGGTGGTTTTGGTTTTAACTTGAATGTTCTTCCTAAATAAATTGCTGTCCTGCCTGACCTTGTTCCACCAGATATTGATAGATACATCTATACCATCCAACTGGCGCATTCTCAGCTTTGCACTTGCAGGCTGATGTCCTGATTGTGCTGGTTTTATGTTGCCATGCGCTTGGGCTTTACTTTGGTCTGTGAGAGCTGATTTCCTTGGCAAAGGAAATTCAGGTCAGAGGAAGCACGCTCTTAAGTCTCATCACTATAGGGATTCACTTCTGTCAAATTTGGCTTAACCATAGTGACCTGTCAAATATTGTGGGCTCATATTTCTCATCAAGCAACATTTGATGCTGGGGCCTTGCACACTGTAGTATCCTGCTACACTAGGTTTGTGGGATGTGTTTCCAGGGTGAATCATTCTTGGTAATCAGGAGGGTGACAAGGTGAGTGTGTTCTGAAATCTGGTCTGTAGATCAGCTGGACTCTTCTGAAGTTGATATTCTAGCACACAGCTGTCAACCCTGGACTTGCTGGTCTCCTTTCTCCAGAATTTCTGCTCAGCAGAAGTATGAGTTGAATTAAACCCCACGCCGTCAATGCTAAATGTAGATAACGAAGGAGTGAAAGGCAAAAGGCAGCTTCTAGCCTGGATATGTCTGGATATATCCAGTAGTGCTGTGGATAAAATACCAGTATGGACCTGCTCAGCCTGCTGCCTCCTGGTTTGCATAGCCGCCCCCCGTGTGGGATCTGAAAGGCCCATTTCTTCTACTCATAGGCTTCATCTGACTTGTGGGTAAAAGTGGGCTGTAGACAGCATGTTATTGTAGAAGGGCATGTTCTACAAAAGCCTATATATGGTACAGGTAAGATGAGGTAGGGCTGGTGCATGTGCAAGAGGGAGTTGTGGTTGCACAGTCACCCAGCCATCTGTGTTCTGCGGATGCCCAGCTTCTCAAAGATTGGCTTGGTATCCTGCTGTTCCTAGTCTGCCGTGGCCTAGTCTGGTTTCTGGTCTCCAAACTGCAAGTTCCAGTTTTACTGCTTGATCTGTAGTTTTTTTCTGGTTTTACTTCCATATGGGCTTTTGTCACTATACCCCCCAATAGTAGTTCAAAACAGACTTCCTAGGTTGTCAAGTTGATATTCAAGGATGCTTTTCCGCCTTCATCAGATGGAATCTATTCTTCCTCATTATTCCCTTTTTTCCAAAACTGCAACCTGTGGTCTAGAGGAATGCACCACATATTCATTAAAAACTAAAATCAGCTGCTGCTTCTGCTCTCAGCTCTGGCAGAGTTTAAAGGATAAACAAGCATTCCCTGCTTCTGATCAGGAGGATTTGTGTACTTGAACAATCTCAGTGTTTCTTGAAGACCTCTTTGTAGACAGTTTCTGTTATGTGAACACTCTCATACTTCACTGGTGAACATCAGACACCCCTGTGAATTCCTATTCCTTCATTTTGCATTATTTTAATATCATATCTGTCTTCTTCCTAGCCTCAAAATGATTGGAATATCAGTCTGTGACTGGAAACAAAGTGCACCTGTTTCAATTTTTGGTCTTCTAAAAGTAAACTGAAGAGGATTCTTCTACAGAAGAATCCAGACCTACTCATTCTTATAGTGTTTTTTAATCTTTTATGGTTCTTGGAAAATTATCTATGCTTCCTCCACCGTCAGGAAAAAAAAAAAAAGTGCTTCTGTGTTTGCTGAATATTCCATTCAGAATAAACTGGTTTGTGTCTCTTACAGGAAAGTTCACGGTGGCATTGTATAATTCTTATTCACTGGGTTTCTCTTCATGTGTGACTGAAATGCATCACTCTCTACTTGTTCAAATACTTTATTTGCTCTGGTAGTAGCCTGTGTGTTTGCTGTACAAGCTGTGGTGAAGTGCCGCTTTCTCAGCTGGGAAACACCAGAGCCTTTGCTGATGCCCTCTGTTCTGGCCAGCTGTTGTCTTCAGCTCTTCTTGTTAAACCTGTGTTTGGCAGGAACTTAAGTCTGGGAGAGGACTTCTGGGTCATCACATCTAACCTGTAGATAACCATGGGGGATAGGGCCTTTCATAAACCTGTCTTCCATAGGAGATTAGTTAATGCAGATTTTATATCTTAGGATGCACATAAAATTAGATAAAAGGGCGGCAAGATATCAGATGTGCAGATTGTGTGAGAAACAAATGAGTTTAGTTTAAAATCAATTCCATAGATTGCATTTTGAGTAAGCATTATATTTTGAACTGTGGAGACTTGGTTTAATATCCTTTTGGACTCTGATAAATTTTGTCTCAGACTAGTCCACCAAATATATTTGACGTGGGGATAAGCCAACTCAACTGGCTTGTGTGTATGCATGTGTAGAATTTTTTCACTATGTACTGGGAGTCTTAAAGCCATGGTGCATTGTGTAGCCACAAGACCTGTGTCTGCGTTTACCAGAGTATAACAGATCTTACAGCTATGGTGATACGATCTTGAAGCTGAAGTGAGCATTCTGGAATATTAATTATAGAATATGAGATCTGTATCGTGTAGCAAGAAATACTGCTGCTACTTCTGCCATGGTCCATTGGTTCTGTGAAACCAAGATACTACTGTGCTGTTTAAGCAGATTTTTTCAGTGATCATCTAATAGCACTTTATCACATTATCACTGAGACACTTGGCCTTGGCTGGTGGACACAAGTTATCCCTGTTAATTACGATTTTGATAGTTCCATATAGGGCTTGAAGAATGAATTCTGTTTAAATACCATTCCATACTTTCAACATAACCTCCTCTCTAAACCATTTAATAGCTATTGGCTTAGGGCCAAATATGTGAAATTCATTGAAAAAAATCATTAAAATTATCGTTTAAGATGGATATGTTTATTTTAAGCAGTGCAGTTTGTTTTCTTGCCTCAAATAATATTTTTTAACAGTTTTTGCTTTTATATCTAAATTACTTAGTGTGTTAGCCTTTATATTTCATGAATATTCAACGTCAACTTTTTTTTTTATTGAGCTGGCAGTGTCTATACCATATTGATATATTTTTTTCTTTCTAGTGTTTTTGTAGATTTTCAGACACTATAATAGTTACATTCCCTACGAGGACACATAGCAGCACAATCTGAAGTAGTTTTACACAGTCTTCAAAACTTCAAACTTTTGGTAGGATATTTCTTCTGTTTCACTTTTTGACTTCATATGAATGTTGTTTCTTTTTGAGGGAAAGGAAACTACACGAAGGCCAAATTGAACCAAAATAATTTTGTATTATATTACCAGAGAGTGGAATAAAAAAAGATTCAAATAATGTAAAATGCCGAGTATGTATTTCAAAAGAGTAGTACCTTAAGAACATAGGGCCAGATTGTGAAGTACTGTAGTTTTCATGTACTGTTTAGAGCTCTAAGGATTCACTTAGACCTGGAAAATAAAAGAGCTAAAAAGTGGAAAGTTTCAAGTTTGTCTGAATACTTTGTTTCTAATAGCTGTCATGTCCCTCTGCCCCTCTTACATACTGGGGTGACAGGACAGGGGTGCTTGCTGCAGGTGCCATTCCCTCTTTATCTTCTCCATGAAGGAAGCTATGCTCCAAGTGGCTTTTCCACAGGCATCCTGTGCAGAAAACTCTTATGTGTGGCCACAGCTTCACTCTCAAAACCTCCCTTTCAGCAATATGCAGTTAAATGGCAGCACTAGCTTGTGCACCTGTTGGTACCAGAACTGGTTGTAGACATCTCTTGACCATAGTAAACAGGAGTGGTTTCCACCCATACCAAATTCTCTGTATCAACTGTATTCTCATGGCTGCTTGCTTTGCTAGTAGCTGATCCCAGAAGAATTTACCAACTAGTGGCCATATTGACTAACATCCAAAGGGGTCTTTTCTCCTCGTTAACACTGAAGTTTAATGAAGGAGAGAAAAACAGTATTTTTTTTGTCCTGAAACTCTTGAAATGTATATACACCACTGATGGGCAAGATTTGTGGTGAGCTGCTTCATGGCTTACATGCTTAAAAAAACCAAAAACTGGATGTGATTCCACAGAAGTTATGTGAAGGAAGATGAAATTTCAGCTGGTTATTGCTCTTTATTCCCTTTTCTGGGAATATAGACATGCTGAGGCAGTTTGTGAGCTGGTCAGAACTGGTGAACTCCCTTTCCTTCAGTGGAGCTGGGGCTGTTGCAATTAGCTGAGTATTTCTGATGCTTAAGAAATTACTCCTCACAACTGCCTTCAGGGTGTCCAAGGCAGTAGGCTTGTGCAATGTGCAGCTTGCCAGCAGCTGTGTCTGGCAGCTGCTGCCCTCCCCAGTTTTTAACCTTCTGATTGTTTTTAACTTAATTTGATAGAGGCATAGAATATTTAGAATATGAAGTTCTGATATGTTCTTTGCAAATGGTTCACTGAGGAGAGATAAGTGAGTGCATTTATGTGGCAACTCAGGGCAAGGCAGGAAGAAACTCCACTTTTAACCTTCCCATATGATGAACACCTGGTTAGTCAGCACATGTGTAGCTTTTGGTGTAAGCACCAAGAGCCTCTTTTCAATCTGTCCACAAAACCTGTGTAATACATAGCAAATATCACTATGGTGGTAGTGAGAGTGTTGTTTGGGGTAATTTAAAGATGATGGGAAGGCACTGGGGTTGGAAGCTGTAGGAGAGGCAGAACGCAAGCAAATTGGGGGTTTCTAGTTTTGCGGAACAGCAGCTGTGTTGCTAACTACAGTCTAGAAACCTTAGATTTTATTTTTGTTAGTTGGTGTGCAAAAAAGGGCCTCTCTGGAGATGGCCAATGCCATTTTTCTCAGCATTTTCATGTTAATCTGGTTAATGCTCTGGTGTCATTTAAAACACAGTTCCTCTTGTCCCTGTGTCACGTGAGGTTTACAAAAGAAACTGCCTTTCCAGGTGAGGTGAAGGACTAGTTAAAAAATCCCCATAAAATTATCCCAAATTTATTTTGGTGCCATATCTTGCCTTTAGTTGGCTCAACAGGCTGTACAGACAGCCTGTGGGACTTGACCTTACTCTGGATGCCAGTTTCTGGGAAGGTGATACTTATGAAACATCTCCTGCCATTTCAAGCCTGTGGCTTCCACCATGCTGATCTTGCTCAGGACTAGTACTTGTGTATGATGTATTGAAGCAAGAAGCAGGTAGTATGCATCCACTGATTTCAGAGCTGTAGCCCATGCTGCCTCTTTGCTCCTAATCCAGATGTGTTCCTGCCTCCCTTGGCCAAGGGGCATTTCCCAGCTGAGGATGCAGGTGCCCTGCCCGGTTCCTGCCCCAGGGAGCCCCTTGCCAAAGCCACCTCATGCTCCAGCACTAGAAATATGGGACTTCTATCCTTAAAGGGAGCTTGAGGGAACTGAATAATGACAATAGTAGGGTAAAGTATTTAGAAGGTGGTCATATGGCAGTGTCAGCTTTCCAGGCATGGTATTTTAAGCATCCTAACTGCAGTAGAGAGCCTACTGGAGTTTGAGGTGCAGTCGATTTTGAGGGATTAATTTCACTGCTTCTTGTGAAAAACTTCAGACATGATAACTGTTGTGTCTCTTTTTAATTAAAACTGCTGGAGCGAATTTTTTTTCCCTGTTGAGAAGAGAAGCTGATGGGCTCTGCTACTTGACACTACTGTCTAGTTTATTTTTAGAGTCGCATCTCTGCTAACATAGGAGGAATCAAATAGTCAACAGGTCCTTTGTTCACATCCCAGGTTTCTTCCATCAACATTTACCCACAGGCTCACTCTACTTGTTCAGAAATGTGTTTCCTATCTTTCTGTGGCTGCGCTTGGGTCTCTTGCTCCATTGCTGCTAGTCAACTCTTGATGCCCTGCCAAGCCCAGAGGTGCATGTGTCCACCAGCTGTTTGCCAATTCACAGCCTTTATCCTCTTTCCCTTCAATTGCTTGAACTGCGGCAGTGTAGGGCATTGCGAGTTGTTGCTGTCTGAACTCCTGCCTCTGTTCAAGTAGTCGGTATAGACTTCAGGAAAGGCTGCGGTACAAAGACCACTATAGTGATGGATTGTGGTACAGAGTAGATGTTTCCCCACTTGTGCTGTTTTCTCGTGCACTGAGCTCATGTTCAGTCATGTCTGTGTGCCACAGGAGATCAGGAAGTCTCCTGCTTGGACTATGCCTCCAAGTGCTTCTGGGAATCCTGGTTCTTCCACATTAAAAATATTTGCTATGGGATGCTGCCAGAACAAGTGAATACCAGGAGTCAAGTAGATGAACAGGGCACATTTTCCTCTTCCACACCCAGGGCAGGATGCCTGATGCTGTTGGTGCTAGTGCAGCCTGATGAAGGAAGGGTGATTGTTGACAAAGTCTCATCCTAGCCATCACACCTTTAACACAGCTTTCCTGCGTTCCTTAATGATGATCTATATGCACAGGGGAAAGGGATAAATGTATGGTGGTAAGAGCTATGTGTAGTTCCCCCTCTCCTTTCTGTGCCAGCATTGTGGGAAAATGGAATTTCTTGAGTCAACTTTCTCATAGACATAGACATGGATCTGGCACAAGCAAATTTCTGTTTCTTAGGAGAAAGGCACAGAAAACTACAGGACTGTTTTTAAAACAATGCACATAAAATTTGAAGGTACTACTGAATTAGATTTTATGTAACTCGTAAGGACTTGGTTAGACAGGTTTTTTCCTCTTAAAGTTTATTTAAAATTGAAATTGTAATTCTCATCTCAGTTACACCCTTGACTAATGTGACTGAAAAACTGTAAGACAGATTTTTTTTGCAGTTCACTGTAGTCTTTGTATGAAGTTACATTTCTTGAGCCCAAATTCACTGGCTAATATATGAGGACTAAAGATATGTTTTATTAAAAAAATGATCACTGGAATAATTCATTTTCTACTAGTTTAATTGAAGTGATACAACTGCAATTTCAGTCTACTTGCCAAAAAATTCTTCAAATGTTTTTCCGAATTTCCTATAGCTCTGGTGGTGTAGTTGTTTGCTGACTAGGAGATATGTTGTGAAACATTATTAAGTGGCTGCTTTTACTGTAGGGATTGTTTGTTTTTGTTTTTTTTTTTAATTAATTATACCTGATATTAACTTCTTGTTCTTACATTCTTTCTGCTTCCCCAAAGTTGCGTATTGTATTCTGAGCTTCACCTTTTGCAAGTCTATTAAATCTACTTGGCATGAAATACCTGCATATGCTTTTACACTACAACTGCATTTATTCCTTCATTTCAACATTTGATTGAATGCATATTTGGCACATACTTCAATTTCCACACTGGTTGTCATAGCAGAAGGGTGACCGCAGAAATAAAAAGCTGTTAATCTGGTGGTAAGTTCAGGCGTACAGCTCTTCATAACAGCATTACGCTGTGTCCTGTGGAGTGCTGCTTCTCTGCAAGCTTTAATTTACCCAAGAAATTCAGGATAAAATGTGTGCTTTGTTTATCCAGAAAACTCTTAAAAACCTGGCAACAGAGGCTACTGTGATTTTTTTTTTTTTTTTCCCCTCAAATTTGTAATGTGGCTGACATGGTGAAATGCTGAAATCCTGCCCAGATTGAAGTCAGGGGCATCTTGTCCTTTCTGTCCATGTTTTTAGGGTATATATTTTCAATATGGAGAGACAAGTGTGGCTGGTGCATTTTCTGACTCATCAGCTCTGAGGACAGTCTAATAGATCTGGTTTTTTTTCAATTCAAAGAGCAGGGCAGCAGAGGCAGAAGGCAGAGCCACCACTCAGTAAGATCAGACCATGGTTGATGCTTATAATCCCAGAAAGTGCAGCAGCAGGGCCCTGCATTGCCTTTTCTGCTCCACAATTTGATGAGATCTCCAAACACCTCTAAGGAAAGAGGTGTTCCTAAAGAAGGGTAAGGCGCATTTTAAAGACAGCATCCTTTTCTTTTTGCGGGAATTGGAGAACGTGGTAACAGGATCAGAGCAGGGCAGGGGCTGGAGGAGTCCTCTGCTGACTCAGTGCTTTACTGTTTTATACAGACAAGTAGCAGGTTTTCTTTTTTTTTTTTTTTTTTTAATAGATATGACTTGTGTTGACTTCGTGACACTACACTAAGAGTAGTGCACTACACTAAGAGTAGAGCACATTTGTCCGCACTTCTCATCTGAGCTCTCCCTGAGCTGTGCTGCAGGGTGGCAGGGAGGTGGTCCCCAGAGAAACCCTTGCTCCAGCAGCATTGCCACCGGGCTCAGTTGCAGCCCATCACACTGGGCTCTGGGCTTGGCTTCCCCCTTCTTCCCATCTCCGCAGTCAAAAGGCTTAGTCTGTGTTATTTTTAGTTACTAGACTTGCAAATCATTCACAGCTTTCCCCTTCAGTCTTGTATACCCAGCTTCTTCCTTGGCATTTCCTCTCGGATATTCCATCACTTTCCTAAAATACATCTACCTAAAACTTCTCAGGTTTTCCATCTCCAGTCGTCTGTAAATCTACCCTTCCTGTTCTGTCATAAACTCAGCAGCCTCCCTGAAAACAGTACCTGCAGTATGCAG